>JBBPTC010000048.1:30350-44293 GCA_038093955.1 Boletus albobrunnescens
AGTTTGGTTCGGTATATCTATTCGGTACCCCTCTACCTGGTGAGCACACCTCGAAAAATAGCTCTCCATCCCTGCCTCGCACACGATTCCCTACGCCAAACGCGCCACTACCTTCCGGTCCTCGTGCCTCTCCTCCATCTTCTTCTCAAAAGTCACACCCGTATTTTCGTCGACACTCGGGGTCTCCTTCCTCTCTGTCCCTGAATCAAGCCTTCATCAAGTCCTCTGTCCGCTCTCGTGTGGTTTCAGAAGTATCTTGCGAACAGGTGCAGGCGTCCAAGAGTTTTGTTAATTTTGAGGACGAGCCCGAGCGACTTAAAGATCTCTTAAAAAGTTGCAAACCGGCGCGCGAGCGGAGTATCGTGGATACGCTACTACCCGCTCTCGCTCTCGAGAAGGGAATCGTCATCGAGCGAACGTCGTCGCTTTCTCCCTCCCGTTCTCCTATCCCTCCTTTCTCGCCGGTCAGTCCGGAATCAAGCAAGGGACGCGATGACCCAAAATCTCTACTGTCCGCAACGAATTCGCCGATATTTACTCCCAGGTCGCTCTCTGCCTCTCCTTCACCCCATCCTATCCCGAATGACAACATCGAGGGAGAGTCCATCGCATTAATCGCCCACATATTACCGCCTCATTGCGGTGCAGCCCACGGAGTCGCAGATCTTATTGTTCCGGAAGGGACGGATTTACTGGTGTCCCTGCAAGACTCGGGGTATGATGTGTGTTCGTAGAACGAAAAATAACTCATCTATGTCTCAGCGACGTGTCCGTATTTGACACGCATGACGGTGTATGCGTTGCAGCTGCGTGCTGTCGAAAAGCAGGCCAGTCACAAAATGACATGACATATTGGACGCATCTGAGGTCAGTTCAGATCGAGGAGGTAAGCATTCAGTATGATTTTCTTGCATGCTCCAACTACTTTCTACAGATGGGCACTCTTATCTTGGCTTGTGCTACACACCGACCCACCTATTCGGAAGTCTTTGGCTTTCCTGATTCACTCGATGAAATTGTGGGGAAGCATGCTCGTTATTCATTGTTTGAGCTCCACGTTGGGGACCCCTACAACATCCATCCTACATGGCTTGAACCACTGGGTGAATGGCAAGTCGATGGTTTTGCCGAGGCCTCCGACATAGTGCGCAACGAAGCAGACGGTACGTCATTTCGCCCCGGGTCACCCCTCTCTCCCATTCTCCCCATAGGCTCGTTATCGTTTATTTACATCAATAGCGAGTACCACGTCATCTCCAGGCCGCTCTCTGTCACTACTCGCTTCGAAGTTCATGCACGCATACATTCTACCGCGTCTTCGGTCAACTCGGCTGATGAGCCCAGGGCTCTGACGGTCCCCAGCCCGCTCAGATCTCTTGGGAGCACGAGCTCTGAAAATATTGCTCCCAGAGATGGGGGCGGAATGACACCTGAACGTGTTGCCCCTCACAACACAGATTTTTCATGTCTTTGGTTTGGGCAAGATCAGGACATCGGGAAAGCTGTGTTTTCGTCCACACCTTGTAGTTTAAGTGGGCTTTGTAGTCGATATATCGTTGCAAGAGATGCAGTGCTGGGTCTTGCCTGGACAGATACAGAGGTACTGGTGTGTTCCGTAATACATGCCGTGTTAACTTCCAACTGACTTCTTTATACTAGATCGTCCAGTTTCAAACTGGTGGTGCGGTACTTGATCAGTCGTTCACGCAAATTCGGCCGGAAGGTGTTGGCAAGATCCTGGAGGTACAATTTGTCGACAACCAGACGTTTGTGGTCTTAGGGGTTAGTTTCCCCGTTATGCTATAGCATTTGCCACGCTCAACCAGTGTAACAGAGCGTCGCTCAATGGTATAAATTAATTCTGGTCGATACCAACGGAGATCCAAGTGACTCGGAAGACGCCAGGTTGCAGTAAGTCCTTTTATCACTATTTTGTCTCCAAATGAATTTTCAAGATCCTATTGTGATGTCCAGGCCAGTACCCACCCAGACGATCTCCCTCGCGTCACCTAGCGCAGCGTCCCTTACCAATTCCACGAACGAGGTTGTCACACTCCGTCATACCTCCGTTGGTCAGAAGAAGGTATCCCTGTTTTCACCTTTGGAATCCCAAGATCGGACCTATCGTAGATTGTGGCGTTCACAACTGGCGACCACTCCCCGCCAGGAGGGTATTGCCACTCTGACTGCAGTCCTTCCCCTAGAATTTAATTCACTCATATTTGGTTCCAGTGGGTTTCGCGATCATTCTCTGTCAGCCTTGGCTGATGTTTGTTTTTGAAGGTGATGGCCACCTTCGTCACACTTCCTTTCCAGCCTTAACCTCCCCAAGGTCGTCCTTGGAGTCACCTCCTTCCTCATCTTCCATCCAGCCGATCGAGGTCCCTTTATTTCAAAATGTTTCCGACATTCCCATCCCTGCATCTATCTATTCGTTGCACCTCATTCGCAACGAACGAACAGGGGACCGCTTCATTATCGGAGGTTCAGACGATGGTGGCATCACTGTATGGTCACTACAGTACGAAGAAACCCATATTTGAAGCTGGAGGACTCATTCATGTCTCATCAGTGACCTCAAACTCTGCGCAAGTTTCGTCCAATTCATAGCTCCATTGCTACACGTGGTTCAAGTGCGACAGCAAGAAGAACACGCGGGTCCACTGCGTGGTTGTGCGTTGTGCATATCTGCGGATGGGACCATCGCAGTCATTGCGGTGGACGGGTTTGAAATGTATGTCTATTGCGATTGACGTCTTGTTCTACTGGATGATCTTTTGGTCTAGGTTGTATGTTTTGCCAGGTGCATCCTCGCCTCTGTCAAGCATCTATTATGGTGGCGGAGAGGAACATGATTTACTCATGGTGCTCTACGTCGATGGCTCTGCGAGACTGTGGGACATCAAGATGGGCGAGTTTCGTCGGACGATGGACACTGAAAGGGCTAGAGATGCCCTTGGTACCTCGGGTTGGTTGGAGCTGTGAGTCCGTCATCGTATTGTAGCTGCGATGGATCAAATCCTCAAATCACTTTGTAGACCGATTGACGGCAGAGATACGCACGTAAGTCCTTCAGTATCAACTCTTGCCAACGCATCTGCCAGTATGGACTCGAGTAAGTCGATGCTTTCAAATAGGGTGTGAGTGTGTCTTAACCTTTCATGAGTGTGCACGTTCACAATTGCACTGGAGCGCTTCATGAAGTTAACTGCAGTGGATGCGAAGGCGTCTGGTAGCACTCCTGTCTCGTCTGTGACCGACTCTTCGCCCTTGACGCACCTCCGCACTCTGCTGTCCATCATGTTGACCCCTGGACTGTGTCTGGATATCGATGAACTGTGCGAAGCCAAGTTAGGTATCTCTTTCACTTCGGGGGGCGTCGGACATGCTTCGTAAGTCTTTTACACTCTGTTCACGAGCCGTGTTGAGACCCTCAAAGGGGTGAAGCGACCACTTTATACAACTACCAGAGCGTCAGGAACGCGTGGTGCATATCAGGTATCGTCTCCGCCTCGCGCGCCATCGCCATCATTGCAATACTTAAGACAATGTCGATTTACGAGGGTGCGTTGCTGTCTGCAAGTCCACGGGTCGCTGAAATGGGTCGTTTTGTTGACAGACATTAGCGACGACTGTCAAACCGTGATGACATTTTATGCCACCTCGCTTCAGTCTGTCGTCGGGACTCATTTCAAAGCGCCAGATGTTGTTTATTTGGCTCGACAATGGCTTGATGCGTCGAGTATGCCCCTACCTGGTGATTTTGTCATCCCAGTGCACTGATGCCTTGAGTGCAGACGAGTTGCGTCACGCGGCGAGAATCCTATTCGATGCAGGCGTGGTTAAGCTATCCGACGAGGAAAGCGTTGCGCTGGCGGATGCTTGGCAACATTACCGTTGGTGACGAGTTATACCCGTCGCAATCGTCGTACTGATTTGACTCCAAGTACCTTGTCTACAGCCTTCGGCTGAGCAAGACTCGAAGCAATCCGGGCTTGCGCTCTTCCTGTGCGGTTACATGGCGATTGAGAAATACAGTCTCCTTTCGACAAGGTGCATCACCCGCTTGCCCACCTCCATCGTGCGTGGTATTGACACTCCTCCAGTGCCCTGGTCGACATTTCCAAGTCGATCTCGCTGTATCTGCAGGACGATATGTCGAGCCACCGCGCACTTTCCATTGACCTCTGCGCCAAAGGATTCCACATCTGGCAGCACTACGTGGACAGCATAGCCGCCTTGCGCGCGCTCTTTGCTCTGGCGACCAACATGCGCAAAGAGCAAATCTCCGTACAGAACGTCGGTCCACAAGCCCGCTCGGCGGTATTGCAGGTCGCGATGCAGCATACGGGGCTATTCATGACGGTGTTAACGTTGGACGTTTTGAATCCGAGATCAGTGGCGGAGCGCAAGAGCGTGATGCAGTTGGTGGCGTTTTTAATACGCAAGGTGGGTCTCCTTACTTTGCCTGCTTTTGCTCGCGCGCTCGCTTGCTGAATGAGGTGCGATAGCGACCGTTGATACTGTACTCGCACTTGCCACGATTGATGGAGGCGGTGGTCAAGTCTCTTGATCCCAACTCGACCGCGAGTCGAGACGCCGTGCTAGATACGGCGACTGAAATCATCGGACACGTCGTCAGAACGTACGGCCCTATCCCTATCCCTTCCCTGGTCCTTGTCCCGTGCTCTTTTCTCCCATTCATGTACCCAAACTGACGCCCTTCCCTCTCGACAGCTTCCCAACCGTCGACTTTCACAACCCAACCCAACGTCTCACGGTTGGCACCGCCGAGGGCGCCTTCATCATGTACGATCTCAAAACCGCCACGCAGCTCTACGTCCTCGAGGGTCACACCCACCGCCCGACCGCGTGCGCCTTTTCGCCCGACGGTCGACGGCTGGTGACCATGTCACTCGAGGAGGGTGTGGTCCGGGTGTGGAAGGTCGGCCCGAGCCTGGCAAGCGCGTTGTTGCACCCGGGGAGGCCGCCGAGACAGGGCGAGATGGGGTCTCGGCCGTACAAGACCTTTCCGTTCAACGTCGGAGATGAAGGTGAGACGTTTTTTTTTGAGTCGCAAAGTATCACTAATCTCATCCCCTCTTTCCCTTGTGTTTGTTGTAGCTAATATGACGATCGCAGGAACGCTTGAGTGGGTGCGCTTTGAATGGTTGTCTGATCGCAGTGTCCGCTTGCGTATACACGAAAGTACGCTGTCCTTTAGTGCATGATCCGAGAGTATGAGGTCTCGCATTACATTTAGGTAGATGGGTTCGTGGATGGTACGCGTATGTTAGATAACGACTCTGGACGTATGGCCAAACATGGGCGGAAACCTCGCTTACAAGGTTTTTGGACAAGCAATGTTATTATGTAGCAACCGTCTGGACTAATTGTTAAGCCCTAGTATGCAGAGAGCCTAAGCAGTACAAAAGCCTCAAACTTGGTGAACCAATTGGCAGGTTGTTGCGTAGTAATGGTTGTAGCAGTTTGGGGGTGTTCGTAGTTCTAATTTGCCAGTGCGTAGGGAGTCGTGCATTGCGCGGAATAAAATGGTCTGGGCTGATCATCTAATGTCCTGGTTACGGATGGTGTCCCAGATTGTGACATTTTTTTATGTCGTGTTGTTGGTATGAGGTACGTAGACTAGTGATTGCCGCACAGGCGAGTTGCTGCGATACGGTTCGGAACTTTGTGACGTTGGCATCAACATATGTTATCCGGGATGGGTTTCAGGGTCCCTTCGTTCGCCAGGTGATCGGCTGCATCGTTACCAAGTGTCCTTTGACCCAGGGGCTGGGCACCTTCATAGGTGGGAACCTCGTTTCCAAGTTTTCATTGAAGCTTGCCGTGGCAAACAAACTTGAATGCTAGCTACTTGCTTGGTACGAGGCAAACCCTTGCACGGCGAATTTCGACGGTTTCATTATTCCATGACAAGTAACCGAGCAAAAAGCATCCTAGGAACCGACTACGGACCCCATGAGGCGTTCAAGCCAACAGATCGCATGCACCGGGCCTCAGCGCACACCACATAGGCTGAATGGGGGTCGCATGCAAACCTCTCTGAACCATCCTAAACCTCACGTCCTACCAACGAAGGTGTCAGAAACCAGGAAACCAAGCGTCGACGAACGAAACACGCACGTGAAGACGCGGTAACGCCTCACCCACATCGAGCGGCGCCCCCGAAGGCTGCTTCGCGCTCCATAGGCGCTCGGCCGAGGCGGCGGCCCGTGGCCAGACGATCGGATCGAGGTTCTGTTCCGACGACTGTTCAGACCAGAGGATTTGTTCGCCTAGCTGTATCATCAACGACACGTGCTGTCGACCAAGAAGGGAACGCACCTCCGAGCACGAGCGGGTATTGAGATTCAGTCAAGTTGGCGTGCGGATCATACGTGTAGGTCTAGGGAAACGGGATCCGTGTCAGCCCCGGGCCGGCATATGCAGGTGACTGCCATGAAGCCCACTTACCTTTTGCCACGTCTTGAAGGGCTCACACCAACTGTTTCTATATCGCGACACCAACCGAATCAGTGCTGGTCACATGCAATACCTGCCACATGACCTACCCATCAGGAAAACGTCCCACCCATGCACCTGCACCACAGTCCTACATAGATACGAGTCAGGGACAGGTGCATCAAAAAAGAAAGGTAAGCGCACGAGGTAGCTGTAGTCGGACGGCACCTGAATGAAGCGGTATCCCAAGTCGGCCACGGCAGCCGCATGCATGGATGAGATCCAGACCCTATCAAGGATAATCAGCATGTATCCCCCGACGGATCAAAGGAACCCACATGATGATAGTCTCCTTCGAAAGCGTCAAGTTCCATTCGAGCACCATCTCTTCCCACACGACAGGGGTCTTACCCTCCTTGATGAGTGCCCCATGGGTGCTGTCCGTAAACGTTGCGAGAGCCTCCGCGAGGGTGGTTTTGGTCGAGCTGAGTTGTTGCTGGGTGGGGGTATCGTTGGCGTAGCAGTTTGTATTGAGCTCGTCACCCCCAGTGCTAAAGTAGGACGAGGGCAGAGTCGAGGCGACACTGCTGAGGAGAGAGGTGGTGAAGTTGACGACCTCAGGGAGGACGAAGCGGAGCTGGCCAGCGGGGGGCTCATTGGCATAGGTTGACCAAGGAGCGGCGTCCTTGCAGGCGACGTAATCGGGGTACGTCTCGCCAATGATGGCGGTGTGCCCTGGGGTATCAATTTCCTGAAGACCATCTCAGCCATAACCCAACATCTGTCCCACCACACGCACCATGATGACATCAATGCCACGCTACCAACGACACACGCGAAATGAGCAACGGCTCGCATAAAAAAAAAAAAGAAACGCACTGCAGCAGCGTACTGAACGATGTACTGCACGTCGCTCTCGCTATAAGTCTGGTCCGCAGAGTAGGCACCGTTAATGGCAAGCTCCGGGAACTGCGCGACCTCGAGCGGGAAACTCTGACTGTCGACGACGTGCCAGTGAAAGGTGTTGATCTTGACCCAACTCATGGCATCGAGCGTCCTCAACAAGTCCTTGACAGGGAAGCTACGAAACCCGGCGTTATTATGCGACGTTCATCGAGGAACGACGCCTACACGATACGTACTAGTTCCTCGAGGTATCGAGACCAAGTCCACGGTAGGGCTGTCCCGCATCCGCATCAGCGCAAGCTGCACGCCAAGCAAAGCAAAGTACACACGTACATAAGCAGGAGCGTCCGTGATCTTGATCGGCGCCTCGAGCGTGTACGTCTTTTCGCCATAGTTGTACCACAACTGACCAAACGTCGTCAGTCCACGGTAAATACCCAATGTCGTTTTTGCGGTCAGGGTCGCAGTGCTGCCATCGGCGGGGATGTCAAGGGCGTATGCTTCGTGACGCTGGTCGAGGGGCTTAACAGACTCGGTAGCGATGCTGTTGACGGCCGCGCCAGACTCGAGGGTGACCTGGAGCGAGAGGAGGGTTTTGGCATGGGTCAGTGCGGCAGAGTCGTTGGCGCCGCGACCGACGACGAGACGGCCGAGTTTGTCGTTTTCAAGATAGTACTGAGCCTGTTGGACGGCATCATAAAGATCATTTGGCGCATTTTGGATATTGACGTCAATGTGGAAGTAAGGGGAGAGCAGGAGCGATGTGTTACCAGTGCTGAGGGCGGTAGGGATGGGCCATAGCGCGTAGACGGTGCGGAGGAGAGAGAGAGCGAGAAAGAGACGGAGGGCCATGAACTTCTCTCGCTTGAGCTCATCCACCCCTTTATATGAATGAACGCAAGCGAGGTCACATGTCCCTTCTCGACCATAACTAACATCATCATCTCATTTGATTACATACACCGCGCTGTCAACTGAATAAACGTCCAATACATCTGTCTGCTCCACACCGACACTGGGCATACACCGCATGCTCACGCACCAGCTCCTGCCCTCCTTTTACCTGCTCAATTTCTTCTCGTTTTTCCTGGCCGAAGTTATTAGCATAGCCATCTCGAGATTCGATCTCACTTACGTCGATATCCCCATAGTAGGAGAAACAGAGCTCCTCCCATGGCTCCACGTCCCGTGTCGTAAAGACAGCCAATAGTGGCTTGTTGACATCTGCATCATCGATGTGACATGCAAAAATTTTGCAGTTCGGATCGCAACTGTGGTTCTGTCCTTGTCGTCAACGCCAGTACCCTACAACCGCCAACACACTCACTAGAAACCGCGTAAACTGTCGTTTCCCTCAGTCAGTAGAACGTCACCTCGATCGACGTGTACTCACGTTACCAGCGTGATATGCATCCACGACATAAAGATTATCCCATTCTTCCAGATCCTTCATGTCGAACTTCAAGTGGTGAAAGTCGATCGAAAACAAATACGTCCGACCATAAAGATCATAGTACCTTGTCACAGCTGTCAGCGAACACGCGCATCCATCGCCAAGCAATATCATATGCACCTGCCACGCTCTTCGCCTTCCTGTTCCGTCAACAGCTCCCCAGCGTAAGTACCAATATAGGATCCTTTTGGTATCTTCTTGTTGCCGGCAGATACCCCTGTAACGTACGTTAGCAAAGCAAGGCACGAAATTAAGCCCACTCTATACCCCAGCCCTTGTGCTCAGTCCTCACAATATGGACAGCCCACTTGCGCCCGTTCTGCACCACCTACCACCAACACCAGCGTCAGCGACATCCGTACAAGTTCATACACCATACGCACTCGGTTGGGACAGTCATCGTCACAATCACAGAACCGATTGCACTCAAAGATGGGGCACTCTAGCCGCTGCAGCACCCCCTTGGAGTCGTACACAAACGGCGATCCCGGCCATGTTGAAGGGATCATATCTCCATCGATATACTGTTGCACCCATTCGAGCTGCCGCCGCGCACACGCGCATTTCCCCGACCTGGGATCACACTTGCCAGTACACCCACAACTCTTCAAATTTTTGATGTCCGGCGGCGGCACCCCTTCCCCGTACCACATTTCGTTCGTGTAGTGGAATTCCCACTGCGGCGTCACCTCATCCCCAATATTGTTGTCAAAGATCTCAATCAATGGCGTGTGTGGCTCGTTGGCCATTGCTTCCTCGATGTGCGCCTCGAAAATCCGGCGTGCTACATCGGAATTACGAAACCAGGCAGGAAGGGTGTTCATGTGATCTTGCAGCGAGTGTGGAAGGTTTCTGGAGAGCTTGTACTCAGGCGCACGCTGCCGCTGCTCGGCCACGTACGACGCCCATGTGATGATACGGTATCCACAGAGGTAATCGGGCTCAGGCCTAGACCGGGAGGACGACCCTTCTTGAGTTCGGTCAAAAACGGATGCGGGGCGGCGCACGGCGTCCAGCGAACCGCCAGAGGGCACTGTCCTGGAGCGCGATTTCCGGCTCGAACTACTCCCGGGCGAACGCGAGCGTAGTCGAGGAGTCATTAGACCCGTTCTAGATGCAAACCTACCCCTGAGGAGAGAACCAATAGTCACAACCTCGGACTGTTCGATGTGAGCAACAGTCTCTCAGAAGACCTATTCGGCCACCTACCTCTGATTCGTGCCCGGCGGGTCCTGTCAGAAGCGCATCACACTCATCCATCGAGTCCGCTCCACCCGAACGACTTCGTGTGTGTGCTGGATCATGATGCGAAATATCCTCGTCCTTCGAGGCAGAAAAAGGGTCGACAACTATCGCACTATCGTCTTCAGGGAGAACAAGGTCAGGCGTCGTCGAATAGGACGTGGCTCCGACGGCATTATCCTGTAGGACGCGTTCTTCGGGCGCGACCTGACTTGTGCTCTGCGAGAATGCGCGTGTGAGATCCACGATGTTGTGGAAAACGCTTACACTTACCGCAACGTTGTCCGCCAACGCCGAAGTGACAACGTCCTCGGCAAGCAATTCAGGCTAATCAACAGCACTTCTGAACCCGACACGTATGCACGAGCATTCTTCACTTACCTCCAATTGGCCGGGCAGGGCAGGCGCGCCACCCAACCCTTTATCGCCCTTTCTTACCTCAAGATCTTCAGAAGGACCATCGACCTGATCCAACATATGCGTCAGCATCTTCGTACCGATAGACAGGCACCTCCACTCACCGCCATCGCGTTCTCTGCTTCCCGTTCGGGTTCCTCAATAACTCGTGTCTCCGAGACTCTCACCTCCAAACAATCAGTAGACTGACCAAATCCCTCAGTGATCTCGTCAAACAGAGCACACGCGCACGACGTACCTCGTCCACCACGTCCATCTCTCTGACTTTGTCCGCCTTCACGCAGGACACTGGGGCCTTTGGCACCTCCACTTCCGCAGTAGCCTCTGGCTGCGATAAATGAACCGACGCAAGCTCCAACAACGTATCCGCCTCGTCCACCTCAGTTTCTTCCCGCATCTCTGCAATCTTGTCGCCCACGCGCGTCGCGTCGATGTCCTCACGCTGCTTATCTATCGCACTCGCATCGTCTAAGCACCCATCTCGTTCATCCTCACCGACGTCCGCTTCCTGAACTGGAACCACGTCGGGCACCACAGGCGACGAGACCGGCGCCGATCCCGAGCTCTCTAAGAACTTTGGCTGTTTGGGTGGCTGTGTCAGTGGCTGCGCGCCGCTGATCCCAGTTCGCGTGTCCACGTCTGTGCTGGTGCCAGTGCCAATGCGCGACCTAGAGACTTGCTGGGGCGAGTCCCGCACGATATACACCTCAAACGCTGCCGACATCGACTCCCGCCTTGCATGCCAAGGCGCCCTGCCCTTGAGTTTCTGTGGACCCAACGAAGACATGCTCCCGCTCGTGTCCATGGACCGTATTGCGGTGGGCGAGATGAATGGATCGATGACTTCTTTCCCCTTGCCCTTGTCGCTGCTCTTTCTTTGATCCTGGTTGTCCCGCACGTGTACGGGCGAAATAAACGCTTCGAATGGAATGAGCGGCACCGCCTGGCGTCGTCTCGCATGCGCACTCGACGACCCGCTTGATTCCGATGTGGACGCCGTCGTCGGGGTTGGCGTACTCGTGACGCTCTTGTTAATGCGCATACCCTCCGACGAATACCTGTCTTTCCCATCCGTCGACGCGGACACTTGCGTTGTCACGGGCGGCGGTATTGGCGTGTGATCATCTGTATTTGCCAACTCAGGTGTTAGCTCAGCCGGCGCATGACTATCCGACTCTGGCACCTGCGTCATCGCAGGGGGAGTGGTGAACATCGTAACGGGAACAGCCGGGGTCTGACAATCCTCAACCGACGACATTGGCACTTGCGTCGCCTCAGACACAAGGACGGGCACTACGACAGGCTCATTCAACGCATGGCTATCCGGGATCAGCGAAACCCTGGGTGCCGATCGCGCAGATGGGCCTGCATCCGGATTCCGCCTCGCCAACAAAGTTCGAAGACCGACCAAACTGGGCGTTCTCCCAAACGTTCTCGTTGGTTGTGATGTCGAAAGCACCGGCGTCGAGGGTACGAGTGCGTCCTTGGGAACTTGGCTAGTACTGCTGGGCGGCACGGTGTCATCGGCTGCATATGTACATAAGATTGAGGAGAACAACATATCGGGGAAAGCGCACCCGTGAGATCAACCCCACTCCGCTTTCGAACCAGTTCGTGCCCTTCCTGACGCTCCTGTAGTTTCTCTCTCCGCAATTCGTTCAGTACCTCAACCAGAGACATCGGGTTATTAGGACGGGGTACACGCGGAGGCGCGATGAAAGGACGACTGGACGAACTAACCAGGAATTGTGTTGTTGGTCGTGGTTGGGACGGGGACGGCGTCACTTGGATGGAGGATGTAGACGGTTGAGTAGACGCTGGAAGACTCGACTCGGTCGAGGTGGTACTTGGCTCCATAGTGGGCTGAAGCTGTGCTGTATAGGATGTATTTTGCGTGTCCGGATGTATTCGTTCTGATTGTCGCGGTACCGACGGTAGTGTTGGGACAAGAGCCTCATCTGGTGTCAATGGCTCAGGCACCGAAATGGCAGCATCATACTGCATATCAGCATCCCCAACCTGGTTCTGCACCTCACCGACAACCGAGGGCACTTCCGCAGGCGTAGACATGCCACCGGACGCACACCCCTCCCCATCCCTTTGTCCATTCCCTTCTCCAGCACTCTCGATCACTTTCCCAGATCGTGCTGTGCCATTCAACGCTCTCGAAAAGAACGAGTTATCCCGTGCTTCCAGAAACGGCCGCTTGAAACGCACCCCCTTGTACGACGAAATATCCGGCATGACCAGCGCGCCCATGCGTTCAAGCGGCTGCGCGCTCTTGGTCGAAATGGAAGAACGCGGGCTGACCGCCGCGGATGGGAGTAGCTGCGCGAGGGTGGACGTCGGCGCAAGTCTTGCTACGTCAGGCTGATTCGGTGGCTGGCCCTCCCTCCGCATTTCCTGACTCCTAATTTCCCCACTCTCTGGTGTCTCCGGCAAGCGCGTAGACGACGGGGGTGTTTCGTCAGAATCCACCTCACCTTCCTCGAGATCTTGCATACGCACGTCCGCATTCCCGCCGACGTTTGGACCGACCTTACCCCTAGATGTCGACGGCCTCTCGGGCGTTGACGCTCTTAGACCATCCGTAATCCCATGTTCCACCGCTCTCTCCTCGGCCTCATCGTGACCTCTCTGGAGTGCACCATCGGTCGTCTCCTGGTCCACGTCTCCCCCTAGCTGATCCATGTTCACGTACGAATCAAACAACGCATCCGGCCCCACATCGTCCTCGGTACCCTCTGGCACGCTGGTACTCGTACCATCCACACCCGCAGAGCCCGACGAGATAGCCGCTGGTAACGCCGCCAACGAAGGCCTGACATCAGGACTGTCCCATCCATCCAACGCACTGCTCGGATTGACATCGTCGCAGGTGGTGTCGAAATCCATGTTGTCGAATGCATCGTCTAAGTCGTCTGGTGGAGGACCGTAGGGAGATGAAGGCTGTTGAGAACGTGCTTCGGTGTCTTGTTGCGTATCCTGAATTCTCGGTGATGGATGTTCAGGTAGTTGTGTAGAAGTCGAAACAGGCGTAATGGGAGTTGGGGCAGCCGTGGCTGGAGCCACCTGAGACGATGGTGGTGGTGGATTGGCCCGAGACGTTGAAGGAATCACAGTAGACACTGTCTGCCGTCTTGACGTAGCACCGCTCGTATCTAAATCCTCCTCGCTGTCCGAAACCAAGATTATCTCCGCATCCACAGGCGGTGGCACCCCCTTCCGAATAGTCCCCTTTCCCTGCGTCCCACTCGGCCCACTTTTTCGCCGCTGCGTTGAACGGGTCGCCAGAATTTGATCATCTTCTGAACCGCTCGTAATGATGATTGGATCGTCCTTGTTCAGCAATACGCTTGGTTGAGGACCGTTTGTGGCGGGTGGTTGAGAAGGACGAAGACGTGTCGAATCGCTCGAATCAGTCAGTTCGATCGTGTCGCCACCTCGTTGCCTGGCCATG
>JBBPTC010000049.1:11892-22563 GCA_038093955.1 Boletus albobrunnescens
CTTAGCGACGTACGCTTTTTTAGGGGCAAATTGAGTCCGACGGGGAGGGGTCTGAATACTATTCACCACGGGGAACGACTGCCTCGGCGCACGGGCCCAAGTCGACATGGACGAAGAAGATCGCGTCGGGTTTGTTCGCGAATTCGATGACATTTCCGATGGAGTGGGAGACCCTCGGGATCCAGTTTGTGCCCGCCGCCGTGCCATCAGGGAGGGAGTCAGGGCAGGGCTAGAGACACCGGATGACATACTGGCCGTACGCTGCCGAGAAGCAAATGTAGAGCTGTATACAGAAGACGAGAAGGCTGGTGATGCCAATGCCACAGGTCCAGAAACTGAACGGGTAGTGTCCGCTGATGATATGGATAGTCTACTCGACGATCGGCGGTGAGCATTCGAGGATAATGCACGTCGGGAGGGTGGATGATCTGGGGCCAAGAATTTGCTTCTGCCCGACCCACCCACTGAGAGGTTCGAATATCTACTGGCTTTTCCACTGTGAGAAAGCCTGGGGTTGTTCGAGCGATTCGATCCTCCCGAATAAGAGCTGATAGCGGAAACAGACGCACGGCTGTTCCGACCAGAACTGACTACACTGGCTGATCGCGATCTCTTCTCTCCAATTCTATCGTTGGCCATACCTTCCAGTTCTAGCCACGTTTGCTGGATACGTTGGTATTCGTTGACAGAGCGAGGATCATCATTGATTGGCTCCAAGTACGTTGTCACGTGCGCAAACATTCGCCTGGTGAAACCAATCCGGGCATTAATCTGGTCCTCCGGGGGTAAATGGGGTGTTGAGACGTGTGTGCTCGATAATGGTCCCACAGGAACCGCTGGATAACTGTCGATGTGTTCCAAAAGATCGCTCATGGCCATGTCGCATTTATTGACTATATCCGCAAGGCCAGCTAATAAGCGAATGCGCCGCATAAGCTCTCTCGAAGTGTCTAACTCGCTCTTCAGTGACCGGAGTTCCGGGTTAGCAGGAGCTGAGGATGGCAAAGACGCGAATGTAGAGAGGATGGTAGAAAAACGAGCATTCATTTTTCTATACTCCTCTAGGGTCGGTAATTGCGCGACGAACGAGGACGTGGCCGTGGGCCTGGCGACCTCATTGATGTTGATCGACCTCAGACCTTTCCTAAGAGCAAATATCTTGTCTAATAGTTCGTCTTTTCCTTGGCCTTTAGTGGGTGAAGGTGAAGGAGCTACCCGTAGGCCAAATACGTCTAGAGGTAAGAGTCAATACTGAGATGATAAAAGCCGGAATAACACGAACCTTCTTCCAGAATGCTCGTACTTGTAGAATCTTGGACAGGCTCAAGCACCCATCCGTGCCGCGAGTCTTCCCGTGACTCAACCACTTCTGCCTGCTCGCACTCTGTGATATTCCCACGCTTTCCCTCAGGTATGGCCTTTGTTCTGGACTCGTTTCGTCCATATTCTTCGGCTTCCTGGAGGGTAATCAAAGCCATTTGCTGTTTTTCCTCCTGCCACTCTTGCGCTTTGAGAAGTGCTTCTTGAAGCTCTCTATTTGCCTGCTCATCATGATGGCTCTTAGTTCTGTCATCTGCAACCGGTTCCCGAGCCACGTCGGCCGCCTCAAGAGCAAGCTTGTCATGTCGGACTGAGCGCTTCCATTCTTCCTGTTGCCTTTTCTCCTCTGCTTCTTGTTCGCGTTTGGTACACAGAGCTTCGAGTCTTTGAGATTCAAGGAGGAGGGCCTCTGATATTTTCCTCCTAACTACGGACACCCTGTCTCCCCACGAGTTGACCTTGATCTCTAAATCATCCACGCCTCGTCGACGTGATGAGAGTAGCGTGTCGTATAAATGTAGGTCGCAGGAAGCTGGTATGGACTCCATGTGGCGGGTAGATTCTCTGATCAAGGACAGCGAACGAGACAGACGAGAGCGATGTTGGGCACAATGCTCTTCAACAGCTCGAAACAGTTCCTGTAAGTCTTGGAGTTTCGAGTCGGTCTGCGGCATCGAGGTACAGGAGATCCACAAGGACTCGAGATCTTGGACGACTTCACGCAAGTCGCGGGCGGTTGAGGATATCGCGGTATCAACATCCCTAGCCATACGAGCGAGTTGAAAGCGGACAGCTTTTCGGTGTAGACCTTCCGACTCTCCAATGAGCCTCATGGCGAGAAAGTTGGAGTCCGCGCGAACGCTGTCGTCTAGACTGGTGGGCGAAAAGGGAAGCTCGACAGCGAGAGGTGATGTAAAAGCACCGAGGCGGGCATCGATAGAAGTGTACTTTTTGCGAATAAAGGTGGTAGAGGCTTGGTCACGAGGACTCGGAGCCACAAGAGGTACACGATGGGCAATGCTATCGGCGAAAGCCTTGACAGAGTCACGAAGGGAGTCGGTGTCCACCTGTAGCTCCGAATATATCTCCGAAATGCGTTCCGAAGATAAGTCTCCTGTCAATGCTTCCTCGGTAGCGGTATCATATCGGATCACGAGGTCTTCAATGCGTACTTGCAGTTCATCTACTTCTTCCCGAAGTAAGGCCATGGTTGCAGATTGAGCTCTGACCGCGTCCAAGAGCTGCAGCATCTGATTGACATTCTCTAGTCGACTCAGGAGACCACCGTATGTCCGAGCGAGGAAAGATTCTAAAGATGCTTCGAGAGAACCTGATAGGGAAGCTAGGGGGATGGCAACATCCTGCGAAAGAGTCTCGCGTACAACGTCGAGGCGTTTAAGCATGTCCAACGTGGAAACGATAGGGTCTAGATCACGAGACTGAGGTGTTTCGGGGGTCATAGGCTCTGCGCCGACCCCATCCTGCGGCTTCCATTTTTCCCTTTCCATTATTTCACCCACTTCACTCTGAACGTTCTGCAACAATTTTAGAGATTCGTCCATAATTGACCATACCTTCCTGACGACTCTGAGGTGTCCCACGCGCATATTAGTACTGTTGACAAGAACACGCAACCTGTCGCGTGCGACTAATAAGGTATTCAACTGATTGGCAGCATGTTGCTTGAAGGAAAGGTTGATCCCCGGTCGCTCCAGGTTAAGAAGGGCCAGCTGAAAGGAACAAACGAGCTTATCTGTAGTGGAGTTGGCTTGTTCTGCTTCTTCTAGTAAAGCTGGGAGTAAAGCGAGGAATGTAGCATGCATCGTGGGTTGTAGACAAGTTTCGGATGACAAGTCTGGTGGCGATCCATCTCCCTCGTAAATGGAGATGCCGTTTGAAAGGCGATCATTGATGGAGTTGAACGTTGACAACAGCTCGCTCGTAGACTGACTAAGGATATCCACTTCCTTTACGGCCTCGTAATTGGCACGATACTCTTTGGCGAGACTATCCACTTTGGTGACCAAGTCCGTAGCATTTGTAAATACTGAGGATAGGCTTTGGACGAGCGTGTCGTTAAACGACAGTTGATCTGGGAATAACGGGTGAGTGGGCCGAGGGAAAATGCTTGGGCTAGACATCGGATCTCCACGCAGCACGAGACGTTTAACAAGAGTGTCAACCCGAGAAGTAAGGCTTGAACTCTGTCGAGAAGTAGGGTGGTAAAGGTTCGCGGTCTCAATTTCCTCCAGGAGATTCTGTGCTGCGTTCTGATCTTTCATGGTCTCGACGTAGAGTTCATCCGCCCTACCGGGAGAAATTTACACGGAAACTTCGTGAAAAGAATAGAGGACGCTCACTTTCTCCATTGCATCACAATGTCCATGACAAACTTGCCCACGTCCTCCATCTCATGGATGCCCTTCTCTTCAAGCCTGTCCTGCTCGTCCAGTAGTTCCTCTGGGACAGGCTTTCGGCTACTGTCTATTAATTTGTCTAGTGCCTTTCCTGCAGCAGCAATCCGTCCATGCCGCAGCGAAGAAGCTTTTCCAGCAAATTGAGCTGCGTCACGAGATAACAATTCTGCAAGCCTGAAGCGCGCGGTTCGAGAGAAACCAGCACCGGAAGTCGTGGAAGTGTCGGAAGCCATGGAAGCTACAGATCCCCTCCGCGGGTAAGGCCGCTCTTCGTGCTTAACCATAACGTCGTAGATAGACGGGGACCATCGAGCATGAGCTGCAAGAAATGATTCAATGTCAGCCAGAAGCTTCTTCAAATCTGTCCAAGCTGCGGTGCGGTGCTCTTCCCAACTGAGCCGGACGCCAAGAAGATCGAAGTTCTCTGACCGATCTCGGAGGAGATGAAGAAGCTTGTCGAGTTCGTAGATTGTTGTGAGGGTGAGTTCGATGAGATCGGTGTCCTCCGGAGAAAGATGGCGCTGGGTAGCAGCTGCAATGTGTCGGTAATTGGGAAGAAAGGACAGGCCACGCGCATACCCTTTGTGAACTTTCTGAGCTTCTTGAGCTCACCCGAGTCAAAGATCTCAGTTTCTTTCTCAATCCTGTCATGTTCCGCCAACCAATCTTGGAGCTGTTCGCGAGAAGGTAGACCAGGCAAGGAATCGGCGGAAGTGCGGACGGCGTCAATGCCGACGAAGACCTGGATGGGGGGTAATTGCTCAAGGAACTGGGTGATGGAGTGAGAAAATGGAGATGAGATGGAGCTGCGGGGAAGGTTCACTTTGATTTTATCCTCTATCCATGCTTTGCGTTCGCTGAATGCTTGAAGTTCGATGACTTCGTGAGACTCCAAAGTTTCTTTCTCTGTGTCACTGGGATCCAGGGGAGCATCGCTTGATTCGATACCAGTAAAGGCGATTTCTGAGACCACCCCAGGAGGGGGCGAGGGAGAGACCATTAGTACCAGGGCTTGAATGCTGTCAAAGTTTGGAGGACGGACGGATCAATCAGCCAAAGAGACTTGGCATCGCCCGCGCAGACGGTCGTTGACCCAGGTATATAATCAGTTCGTTGTCGTCGTCGCTGTGGCCGTCGACGAGCTCCCGACCAGAAATGTTAATGTTCTACTGCCAGTGAGCGCGTGCCCAACGTGCGACTGTGTTGCTAGTGTTACATAAGCACACCTCCCTTGGCCAGACAATTATCGAGCTTGCGATGGAGACGCCGTCGACGTCGAGGGATAACGCTCTCCTCAGACGCCCAGCCATCACCACCGTCGTCCTTCTCACTGCCTTCCTTGTTCCCGTCGTCGCTGTCCCCTATGCCTTTACCCGCAGACACATCTCCCGCCTTACGCAGCGGATCGACCACCTCGTCGCTGCTAACGCCGATCTTCAGAACATCGCCTCCAAGTCCACACGCGATATCACCCACAGGCGGGAGGAGTTGGCTCGTGCAATATCCATCCTAGAGAAGTCCAAGAACGACATATCACTCTTGCGGCGTGATATATCGCAGACCCAGGCCCAGCTCAATGCATTCCAGTCTGCTACGCGCGCGGAATTGCGGTCCCTCTTGGAGGAGGGAAAGTTAACGAGGCAAGCCCTGCCTGCCCGTGCATCCCATTCGACCACCACTGATACCCACGTTCTTCAGACGCCATTCTGATCTATTTCCTCGGCTTGGCCTATCGCTAGCTGATGTTGCAGCATTCATGCACGAAGTGGAGCTACACTATGGTGTTCCTTCGTCGACCATTCGCGACCATGGCATTGAGAGGTTGCGTATGTTAGCTCTCAAACTTCAAGTCTCGCCTACACCGTACAAGGTCGGTTAATCCACTAAGCCAACAGAACAGATCTCACTCAGGACCAGTCTTAACATCTGCCCGATATCAGACCCGTGTGCTTTGCTTTGCTGTAGCTAGTATCTGTAAGCTGTCAAGGACTCTGCATCTAGTGGAAGTGTGCATTGTCGTATGTGGTACTGTACTACTTGTATCTATCATCGATCGTCGCGATTACTTGCTGAATGGGTATATTAAAGCCTATCCTACAATTACATCTTCACTAGTCGTACACAATGCAAGTGTAAAAAAACTCGTCAAATAGGCGCATATGACTTTCATGAAAACAACCAAAGTTTGTACCACTTTCGTTTCTTCTTGGGAGGTGGTAGGGGTGTCGGTTCAGATGGAGCTGGTAATCTGGCCAAGTCATTAAATTCAATTCGCATCCTTGTGCACGCACTTACTCGTCCACAAGCACTGGATATTCTTTACGCAAAGAGGCCATCGCCTGAGTAATCTGGGCTTGATAGGCTAGACGGATGTGATCAGGAATGGGCAATTTCCGCCTCCAGATAGCGACACTGTTTCCAGATGGCGAAGGAAGAAGGACAAAGACGATGATATGCGTGGCCGGGTTATAGTAACCAACGGACTCTTGCAAAATCCGATCCATAGTTCGTTGGATTTGATTCCAGGTAATCCAATCAAAGGCCGGCTCGCTGGGAGAATGAACGGGTCGATAGGCAGCATTGACAACCAGAGCACCTCGTTCTCGTGTCTGTAGAAATTTTTGTAACTTGGGAAACGTGAGAAAGCGATGGTTTGTAGGAGCGACCCGGCTCACACCGAAGGATGCAATCCCAAACGACATCGAACTTATCCAATTTAAAAGAGACGAGATTCGCTCGTCCTTTTCTGGGGAGAACAACCAATGAAAGCGATCCGAAGCTTTGCGTTGATTACCGTAGAAAGCGCGTTGCACACTCTTCAATGCCTCGCCTCGTGACTCGATGAATTGGACTTCTGTCATCCGCTGCATCGCTGCGCGACCTGGTTCGCTTTCCGTGGATGGGGTGGTGCCAGAATATGCATATGAAAGTGTTTTTGACATCGGGATTGTCGACAGACCGAGCTTGTTCTGCGGTAGAGCATTTACGGTGAAGTTTTCGACAACCGTCGAGGGTGCAACAGAAGTGGCGGAGGAAGGAAGCATAGACGCGCGTAAGGCGCTAGGAGAGAAATGAACTTTGCGACCCCAGGCGTCTGGGGTCACGTCTTCTTCATCTTGCAGATCATTCCATCCATCACCGAGTCCCCACACATCTTGTTCCTCTTCCTGCCGTCGCCTATCGCTTTTGCTTAGTTTGCGTGGATGTGCCCCTGTGTCCTTCTTACTTTCGTGGACGTGGTGCCGTTCATGGGATCGTTGTGATCCAGATCGTTGTTCCTTGTGTTGATTGCTACGTTGAGAAGATTGGTACTGTTGCCAGTTATTCTGAACAGCAGGAGGGAATGATACCCCAGTATTTGGAGGCATAGGATAGGGTTGTTGATTCTGTTGCGAATTATTGAGCAACGCGTTCAAAATCTGGGACCTCTGCAGCTGGGATAAAACTGGCTTGCTCCCAGCGGAGCTCGAAGAGGGTGGAATGGCGGGATCAAAAGTTACCTTGGGTAGTCTTCGAGCTTCCTCACCCCAGCTCTGCCAACCACTGGTCGGTGCATGCGACGTCGGCGCTGCTCGGGAACGGACGGGATGCGCGGATATGGCATGATTCCATGCCGCGGAATGAGACTGTTGACCCCAACCACTATTGGTATCGTCCCACCCATCGTTTGCCTGCCATGCATCATCCTCATCTGCCTGGTCGCCCTGTTCACCTGACTCTTCGTCGCTTTCTGAACCCCAAGTATCTTGGAGGTTTGTGTGTCCCCAACCAGTCGCTGAAGGACTATGAGGGTCCACGTTAGCACTGATCTGATGGTTCGATGATGGGACTCGGAACTGCTGTTGAGGATAGTACGACTTTGCGTGGTCTCTGCCTCCGCCAAACTTCTTCTGTGGAGGCCGAGGCTGAGTCGGTGAGGGAGGCATAGGTGCTTGAGTGACACCTGTTTCCCACCCTTGGTCGCCCAAGTTATCAGCCACCCAACCATCGGACGGACCAACGGCTTGCCATGACCCCTCTTCTTCAGCTTCTATAGGGCCATCTGAAGGGAAATGATACCAATCATCAGCATCAGGACGATGTTTCCCGTGACCATGGAAGAAATTTACCCGAGGGGCCCCCGAATTCTTCTTGTTCCTCAATTGCGTCCACGGTCGTAGATGGGTACTGGATGTGGTGCGCAGAAGGCGGAGACGCAACTGTAGGCGGAGAGGGCGGAAATTGGGAAGGAGGAACAGCACTGACAGGGACTGCAGCAGCGGCTTGGGTGGGTACTTTCTGCTTGCCCTTCTTTGTAGTGTTATTCTTCCCCATAATTCTTGCGCGATATGCAATATTGCTAGGCTCGTGTACGATGACGCATGGAACACGCGAAGCAAATGAAAGCCTCGAGGTGCCCGTGCTTTCGATCGAGGACCAAGATTGGACCAAGTGCTCGCTGGCAGCTGTAGGGCGCAAAGGAGGCGTAGATAGAACGTAGGAGAGCGTAGGAGCTCCAAGAACTGACACGAGGCCCCCCTTCCCTTACTAAACCATAACCCTATTTCGAGGTTACACTGCTATATCCCTTTGACTACTTGGCCCACAACTTCACTTGTGCTGCTCCTCCCACCAAGGTCAGGCGTCAGGTATCTACCTTCCCTGATGACATCGTCCACAGCCTTTTCAATGCGAGCGGCACCATCCCCATACCCAAGCTGACGGAGCATAAGCGCAGCCGAACGGATAGCAGCCAACGGGTTGGCAATGTCTTGGCCCGCGATGTCCGGGGCGGATCCATGGACGCTGGAATGTCTGATGAGATCTTCCTACCATTCATCACGTTTACAACTTACGGTTCGCCCATAACGAAGCCGTCCCCTGCGTTGACCGAAGGCACAAGGCCAAGAGAACCAACGAGTGCCGCTGCCGCGTCACTGTAATATCGAGTGAAAAAAAAAGCAAATTTCATGGCAAGCAACACACGAAATAATGTCACCATAAAGATTGGGTGCAACCATCACATCATAAATGCTGATTGATGTCGCAATTTCCATGCTTGGAGGGACGGGCTTTAAAACACTCACTGTGGTTCCCGGAATAGTCTGCAAATGGTCAACGATAATCAGGTGAGACAGTGCTGGAACAAACCTATATACGGCACTGTCAACAAGTTGTTCCGCAACCGTAACACCGTCGTATTTCCCATTCGTGCCAGGTAACGTGGGAACACCTCGGACGGTTTCGCGGAAAAGTCCATCAGTAACGGAGAGTACATTAGATTTGTGAATGATAGTGATGTGCTGAGGCAAGATCACCCAGTCTGACAGATCAAACTAGACTGCACGGACCTTGCGGGACCGAGTTAGGGCAATCTTGAAGGCCATTTCCCCGATACGACGTGAAGCATGCTCCGTGATAAGGCGTGTTGCTCGGGTTTCCGTGCCTTTTTCCCCAACGGTCTGTATTTCCTCTTTGATGTACTAGACCCCTCGACGTAACTGTGAACTTCTCCGCTACGGTCACGTTGAACTCACAAGACATTCTGTGTTCTCCCGAACGACGACGAGATCGACTGTTGGTTGTTCAGTCGGTATGAGATCTACCTGCCAGCATGATTCATTAATGATTCTTCGCATTCAATAACGCAACATGCGCTCACAGAAGACACAGGTCTGATATTGGCGTACAGGTCCATTTTCTTGCGCAAAGCCACGATGGGCGACGAATAACCGAAAACTCTGCGAGAGGGAGAGCTGACAAGCTCGGTATCTGTGCAGATACACGAAGAACTTGTGACGTGAAGGAATACCTGACTGCTCCGAATAAAGCACAGTCGCACTCATTTTGCAACACCTCCACTGTCTCGTCTGGCAGGGCAGTGCCTGTCTTCTGAAAGCACTCAAAACCGGCTTGAAGATCAATGAACTCAGTTGTTGGTATCAACGATCCTAAAGCCTGAATTGCAGCTTTTGCACCCTTGAAGGAAGTGAGGGATCAACAGGCGCAGCGGGGATTGCAGACATACTGGGAGGACCTCCCGACCAATCCCGTCAGCGGGGATCATACCAATCTTGAGAGACTTTCTAGAAGTCGTCGCTATAGAACGCAAAGGTGCGCCAAGTGCCATTGCGCCTTGTCGACGTTATCAATCGCGGACTCGGACGTTTGTTGGTATGGATATGCGGTCACGTGATCACCACGTATTAAAAAGTACACCATAACGCGTACCAGACGGACACGACATCACCATCATGTGTGTATTGCTGAACAGTACCAATATTCTCCCGCAAGTACATGACCATTCGCTCCTGACATCTCCAGAGGACATCCACTCAAAGCGGAGACCACCAACGCCAGACGGAACATCCGCGAAACGACCGCGTCTAACACGTCCAGCTGACAGTGAAGCGGGTGATGGTGACAAAGAGAGCCTCATTAAAAGTAACGAACGTCGCCATACAATATTCAGCCTGCTGCAGTTACCATCTCGGCGTCCACCGTCTAGTTCTCCGCGAATCACAAGTATGGATGTCTTCTTTGTTGCATCATTGCCCACCACTCACTCTCGCTCATGCAAAGTACCTTCGCGCCTTATACTGCAGTCTTTCGTATCCTCGCATAGGTCTGACGAATTCAAATGCTCCTCCCTCGCAGATTGCTCTTTTGTCACGCCTCCCTACGCTTGCGCGTACTCGTACAGTGAGAGAATCCAGCGTCTGATTAGGGTAGGGAGTCTCATCCATGTTATCAAATAGGTGCCAAAGATCGTGGTGCTCCCCTTCTTGCCGTGGCCACGGAAGAAGGCTCGGTATCAATCCTCGATACTTCCAAACGTCGCGAATGGGATTTTGGTATGCTCATTTGCAATTCCCCGATGCCTTGACTCAACCACGACCCATAGAACCCCAGCGAACGATTTTTCAACCCCATGAAAACGGTATATTCGATGTGA
>JBBPTC010000049.1:34361-55810 GCA_038093955.1 Boletus albobrunnescens
CAATGTCGCATTACCAATTTTTCAAAGCTCAGCTTGATCTGAGTCATTCATCCTTGTTTTTCTTTTTTCGTCTTGCCATCTAAACTTCTCCTTGGCCATGTTGCAGTCGACTGCGTTCGCAGGACTGTGGTCCTCCCTTCCGGTTTCCCTTACCCCATGGATGTGAGAACAATCCTTTTTGATCTTTGTAGTCCTCATTTTTTTTGGTTCTCTCCAGTTTTGACGTGATACAGTCGATGGGCTACTCCCAGTTGACTCCAGTGCAAGCAGCCACGATTCCCCTTTTCATGCAGCACAAGGACGTCGTCGTAGAGGCTGTCACGGGTTCGGGAAAGACACTGGCATTTGTCGTCCCTGTATTGGAGCGGATAGTGAGGCGAACATCTACATTCAGGTCGAATGAGATCGGTGCTCTAATTATAAGCCCAACGAGGTGAGGAAATGTCATCCGTACGTACGTAGCGGTCTGACATGATTCGTCCAGAGAGTTGGCGACCCAAATACATTCGGTATTCTCTTTGTTCCTCTCTGCGCAACCGCGTCTGCCGCATCCAGACCAGTCTACTCCTGCACACACACCGATTCCAACATACCCCCCACCGCTTCTCCTCGTCTCCTCTGACGAGTCGTCTCCGGCTCATGATGTCCAACGATTCTTAGATACCAGCGCCGATGTTGTGATCGGCACCCCTGGCCGGGTGGAGGAATTTCTAATAGGGAGAGGGAAGTCGGTCGTGAGCGTGAAGGAACTTGAAGTACTTGTCCTTGACGAGGCAGATAGGTAGGGTTTATCAATGGCTTGCTTAGCCTGTCCTATTTACACTCCTCCATTTTGAAGACTCCTTGACTTGGGCTTCCAGAATACGCTGACTCGTATCATAACACACTTGCCAAAGCAAAGACGAACAGGGCTATTCAGCGCGACCATGACCGACGCCGATGCCTTGTCGGAGCTCGTACGAGTCGGGTTGCGCAATCCCGCTCGTGTAGTGGTCAAGGTTCAATCCAAAAAATATATGAAGCGTATCCCCGATGGCAAGTCAGGAAAGGGTGAAGTCGTTGAGGAGAGGCGGATACCTGCAGGGTGTGTTCATAATTTTGCACCTTGCATCTTCACGTCTAAAAGTTCGTTGACATTCTGTAGACTTCAGAACTTTTACATCAGTTGCCGAACTTCCGAAAAGCTGGTGCAGCTTGTACGAGTCATCGAGCACGAGGTTTCGTCGCACAAAGCATCCCATTTCATCGTCTACTTTGCTACTTGCGCATGTGTGGACTACTTTTACAGAGTGAGCTCCTATGTACAATCTTCATAACTGAGAAGTGTCTGATAGACCAGTCAGATCCTCCCAAAGTTTCTGCTCCCCAGTTCAAAGCTCTTCTCCTTGCATGGTCACTTGCTTCCAGGTGCCCGGACACGTGCGCTTTCAGCTTTCTCCTCGTCTCTCGCATCTTCAAGTTCGCCGTCGATACTCCTCGCGACAGACGTTGCTGCGAGGGGGCTAGATTTACCGCATGTTGATGTCGTTGTTCAGTTTGACCCGCCAATTGATTCAAAAGCGTTCTCACATCGCTGTGGGAGAACAGCTCGTGCAGGGAGGAGCGGACGCGCATACACATTTCTCGCTGGCAGAGAAATAGAGTATATTGGTGCGTTGGACCATACTGTCGATCGCGTATTTGACGATTGCCTTGGTAAAGATTTCCTTGCGGTGCGCAAGATTCCAATACGAAAACATCCCGCCATTTCGGCCGGTGGCATCCTTCCGGAACAGCGCTCGAGCGAGCCCGAGTCGGATGATCCGGCCGTCGCATCATTTTTGTCCCAAATACGCGAAACTGTTTTGACAGACCGCACTCTCAATGACAAGGTAACCTGGTGCAACTTCCATCCGTGCGCTGCGTGAGGTTCAAGGACGTGTCACAGGCAGTAAAAAGTTTCGTATCTTTCGTGCGGGCATATTCAAAGCATGAGGCCTCGTACATCTTTCGAGTAAAAGATCTCGATCTCATCGGCGTAGCCAAAAGTTATGGCCTTCTCCGTTTGCCTCGCATGCCCGAGCTCAAGGACGTGGACAAGACAGGGTGGGAAGATGCGTGTTTAGATGTGAGCCCGTTTTTTCTTTTGTCCAGGTGACGTTTTGGCGAGGCTGACTTGTGGCATAGTGGGACGGCTATGGCTATGGTGACAAGGCACAGGAAGCGAAGCGTCGAGAGTCGCAATGCAAACCAAAAGTCGAGAAAGGGCTAATTGAAGCCCGTGCTGCGAAGCGCAAACGAAATGCACCCTGGAGCCAGCAAGCAGCGAATACGGAACAAAGGGAAAAGCGGAAGCTGAAGAGGGATAGAAAGCGTCGATGGCTAAAGTCTCAGACGACTAACCAGAGTGCGATGATACCTTCCAAGTCTCAGTCGATCGAAGAAAGCCGGGATGAAGAAGATGATGATTGGGATGGACTCGTAAAGGAGGAGCGGTTGGCCAAGAAAGTGCGGAAGGGGACAGCCACGCAACAAATGTTTAATGCAGAGTTTGGGGACCTCTAGGAAACTTGGGTTCATGGCAAGACTCCATCAAAGGTGTCATTCATATGCATGATTGGTAAACAGCTACAATGTTGTGTATGTTTGTCTCCCATAAGGGCCGTAGCAGCAGGATATTAGGACTGGAGATAGGCATGTACGAGTTTCTATTCCGCAGATCAATAATTTAGATAAATATTGGTAGTAGATGGCAAGTAAAGCTACGCAGGCCAACAGCAACACCGTGATGGAAGTATAGAATTTGCACCTACCGCTGCGGACGAAGCAACGGACGCATCTGTTGCGATCGAATCAGTGCTTTAGATGGAGCAGAAACAACACCAATCGCATACCATTTCAACAAAGATTGGTAAAAGTGTTGGGATGTATATCAAGTCAGGAGGTTCGATCGCAGGCACTGCTTTCTTTTTCTGACGGGGACGCCGGGGGGATGACGGTGGCGAGGGTGAATTACAACTGGGGACATGACCCGAAGACGCCAGATGTCCTATTGAACGCCTGCGGGAAGGACCCACGGAGGGGGGTCCAGGAGGACGCGGCGGGAGCGGCTTGTCGAGGTGGACGGGTAGCGGTGGAACTGGCGGCGCGTCCACCGTAGGGTGGCGTTTGCTTGAAGGTTGCATCGACTTGATGCTGCGGAGCGAGATGGACCGCGGCCTTTGAGTCACTGAGCTTAATGGGAGCGTCGTTTGCGATCGCGATAGCCCCGAGGCTTCCAGGGGCATCAATCGTGTCACCTGGGCTGTCTCAGTATTAAGGGGCGACCGTATAGTCGAGGAGGGAGTCCGCAGACTCATAACCTCTTCAATCTCGTCGCTATCCGTTTCAAACTCGCTGGCGTCTTCGTCACTGTTGTCTTCGTCGTCTTCATAATCGTCGCTATCTTCGTCGTCGCCTTCTTCGCTCTCTTCTGCGGCAAGTTCATCCGCATTCGCCCTCACCAAGTCACTAAAGTCAAACTCTCTCGCAACATCGTTTACCAAGGCCTGCGTTGTCTCGTCTGCATCTGCGTTGGTCTTCGCGCCTTTCTGGGCACGTCTAAACTTGCTCCTGAGCTTTTCTTCGTGAGCGATCTTGTTCAGGTAATGCCAGTGCATCACCTTGTCGACTTCTTCCATGATCCTTGCCCTCTCTTCACCTCCAGCGGGCAGGAGAGTCTCGAGCGCAATCTCGTTGCCTTTTCCATCGAGGTCGGACGCGCCGATGCCCTCACGGATCGCGGTCAGAAATCGCTCAATCCATTTCATGAGGCTGTCAAAAAGACCTTGGCCCTTGGAATGGACTTTGTGCACAAAAGAGTAAAAGGGTTGTTCATGCCGGTTCACAAGATCAATGAATGCCTGCACGGTAGAAGAGGGGTCCGACTGTGAGACTAGAACAAATCAGGATGAGCGGAGAAGTGCGACGACATTAAAGTCTACCCACGATCTTCTGTCTCTTCAACCGTGCGGATGAGGTCATTGATAAAGTTTTGCAAGTCCCCCAACGACTCTGCAATGTTTGCTGCTCTATATACTTGAGCGAGCGGGGTGTAAAAGATGGTTATGATGTCCTTGAGCAGTTCCGCCGTGACGCCCTATCGTATTGGATAAGTGAACGATGAGCGATGCGTGACGCAAGACGTCTCACCTCAAAGATGAGCGCAATCAACTGTTCCCGATCTCTGAGCCTCGAGTACAGCTGGAAGAGGATTCTTAGATCTTCGTACAGCCATGCTTCCTCGTCAGTAGGTCCCTCTTCGCTGTCGTTCTCGTCTACATTGCCCTTTCCATGCCGTTTCTTCTCAGCCATCCACGCTGTCCACTTCCTCGATGCCCTGTCCACCCGCGCTGCAAGCAACCTGGATAGCACCGGTTCCCCGTCTCCCATTAGAATGGCTCTCAAAAGGTGTGTACGTTCGAGCCTAGCATCCACTCGATACGTTTCCTGGATTTCGCGAGGGGAGTAGACGAACAAGCGAATTTTCTCGCAGAGGACAGGAGAGTCAATCTTGGCAGATACAACTTCAACGTAGGTATTCAAGGATCTGACTTCTTCGGTGAGGGAAGAGGTGAACATGCTGCAGTGTATTTGCATCAGGGAGGCAGCGATAACAAAGCGAGTGACATACCGTTGTAGGAGGCTACGGCCTCCAAAAGGTTGTGCAAGAAAGATGTCGAGGACATTTCGTATCATCGCCACTGGATTGCTTATTTTGAGAGCTGTCTTGAGAAGGAAGTAAGGCATGAGCCCGTGTATGCGTTTCAGGCTCGCAAATGTCTCTGAAGAGGTATCAGAAGCCACAAACGTCTGGAATATCGTCGATGCCAATCTGTAACGAGCATGGGGTAAGGCTGAGCGGCGGTAAAAAGGTAAGGGAAACCGACGAAATCCTCGCCCACTCCAGGACGGCTTGATAGTTGTCTGGCAAATGTCTGACGTGTGGGGTAACCTTGATGATTGCAAACACATTACTGAGGCCATCTAATTGGGGGACAATTAGCTTGAAAGAGGACGATCGGTAAGGGAAGCATCACCTCTCCCGACGATCTCGCCCTTGACGGCCCTCACGGCTTCTCTGAGTTGATCGACTCTTGCACCGATTTCACGCGCAAATTCCTTTCTGCCTTGTCCCCTAGCACGGTCAGCCTCTTCCCTGCGTCTGGCATCCTCTTGCTCCTGTGGGGAAAGCCTAGTGGGCCCACTGAAGAGGAACGAACGGAGGACGGGCGAAGAGGAAAAGGGAGGGGTTGCAAGCAGGGTATGGAGGTAAGCGCGGAGAGTGAGACGGTTCTTTTCCCTAGCGAGACGCGATGACGATTGTCCTCCATTCAGCTGTGAGGTATAAGTGTTGTCAGGAAGAGATGAATCTTGGGTGCGAGTGTCTAACGAGGGGGTTTCTTGGTCCGTTGGTGAGAGAGGGGTAGGAGAGAGGGGAACATCGACGGCAGTGCGGTCCTTGGGGGGCGGGGATGGGACGATCGAGTCGGGGTGGGCTTTTCGGAGCTGGGACGTGTAAGGGGACGTGGGGGAGGGGGAAGAATGAACAGACCTCGATTGCAAGGGTTTTGAAATCGCCGTAGCGTCGTGACACACACACTTGGCTGTCACGAGAGAGGGTCGTGCGGATGAGGAACTCCTAACGAGGGTTCGAGCGAGGAGGGGAAAGCAAGGCGGGGTCATACCTCATGCACATGCGACCTGACGCGGCCCTTTTCGGTGACAGTACGGACAGAGACGATGTTGACGTGGAAGTGGCCATTGCGGGGGTTGTACCTTGCGAGACGTCTGTCGACGACACGCTCCAAGGACTGGAGATCAGCCTGGGAGAGTCTGAGGGCGTCTTCTGGTTCGTCGAGCTTGATGGCGGAGGCGATGAACATGGCGAGGCTGCGCTCGACCTTGACGATGAGTTTGCGGGGTACGTGATCTTGTGGATCGTCGTCGGGAGGGAGAGACGAGGAGAGATTGCGTGCCAGGAGGCTGTCGACAAAAGGCTGAAGCTTGTCCGAGTAAAAGTCGTTTGGGGCTGCAGCCATGAAGGGGAAGGAAAGGACAAAGTGACGGAAGATGTACTTGAGCAGGGGGAGGTCAAGGCGGGGTGATGAGGCATGCGGGGGTGCGAAAGGGGGACCGAGGTAGGCGAGGGGGGAAGTGCTGGGTGCGCGAGTGAGATCGTCGAGCTCATTGTGGAGCTGGAGGGTGACGAGGGACTTTTTGAGGTAGTGGGCACGGAGGGGGGTGAGGTCGGTGAGCGGGGGCGGGGGCGGGGGCAGGGGACGGCGGGGAGGAGGCGGTCTAGTGGTGGACATGGGGGAACTTGGGGGGGTAGATTACGTCATGAACTACTGGCTATTGGGAGTGTACACTTTGTGGCCCTGGTACGTTCTCCGGTTAGGCTCGTCGAGGAGCTTCTTGAGCTTCCCGGCGACCTCCTTGACACCCTGACGACACTCCTCCATCCCACGCCAGGTCGCTGCGACACTCCAACACTCGGAACAGGCCTTGGAGGCCTCGTTGAAGGTGTCGAGCTCGAGCTCACCGCGGTGGTGGAGGACGACGATGAGGTCGACGAGTCTGTTGAAACCCGTCTGCCATGTTGTGATACCACCGTCGGGGTTGGTGGACGCGTCTGTGACGAGGTAGGAGGAGGCGAGGCCGATGGCGCGCCGGAGGATGGACTGGTTGATTGCCCCTGCGTCGCGGGTCATCTTGGCGAGGACATCGAGGACGAACTGGGCATAGTCGGTTGGGTAGTTCTGAGCCTGTAACGGGTGAGTGGTGTGAGGACGACATGGTAAGAAACGTACCTGCATGTGTATCTGGATTGGGGGGAACATGGCAGCGTTTATGAGAAACGTGGACGGGTCCATGGCTGGTGAGGTGAAGGAGGGAGGAGGGGACTTGCCTTTTGACCTGGTTTTCAATTGAGGTGGTTGTCCTCGACCAACTTGACTTTTACCCGCAACTTACACCCCCCTCATGGCTTCCCTCCTCGCCCTCTTCCAACCTCCCCCTCCCAACCCACTCCCCCTCGACTACCCCGGCACTCAGTTCCGCTGGCATTTCCTCGTATTCAGACCCGCAAGTCTGTCTCTTTCTTTCTCTTCTCCTCTCCCCGTTCTCACCCCCCCCCGCACCAGTTTTCGTAAACCAGGCATTCCTCCTCCTCGCTGTCCTCCTCTATCTCGCCTTCGCCCTCTACGGTAAGCACCGAAACCAGCGCACCGCCAACGCCATCTACAACGCCCTTCAACCCCTCCTTGCTCGCAACTTCTCCGCCCCCGCCTCCTCCTCCGGCCTCATCTCCGATGGCCCAACCGACTTTTTCATCTTCTCCACAGGCAGGCGCGCTATCGCCTCCCTCCACACCGTCCTTGCTCTCCTTCCATATCAGGACCCCCTCCATCTGCTCGTCCAGTCCCTCTGGCAGCTCTTCGACCTCCGCTATCACCCCCGCGACCACCTCTCTCTAGACTTTCTCCTTGATACCGATGCCGCCGCCGCAGTCCCCGACTTTGTATGGGCCATCGTCAACAAGTCAGAGCTCACCACCATCAAGGATAATCGCTGGGATCTTGTCCGTCTTTTCCCTTTCCCTCTTGCGTCTCCTCACTCTGTTCGCAGACGTTCACCCGCACCACTGAACACCCTTCCCTCCCCCCCGTGTTCTCTCTCATGTCCGAGTTTGCGGACGTTTCCGACGCCCTCTTCAAACACCCTCTCAGCCCTTCTATTGCCCTCTCTACTCTCCTCGCAACGCCCCCCTTCCTTGTCGGCCTTCGCTCCCTCTCCATATCTGACCAGCCTCACGAGAGACCCCAATCAGCTGCCTCTTATGTCGCACAGAAACACACCTCAAAGCGCGTCCTCCTCGACATCAGCATTCCCAAACATCCCAACGACATCATTCCCCTCGTCGACGCCGTCTTTGCTCTCGTCGATCTGTTGGCTGCTGGAAAGGTCAGCTTACGCCCAGAGACAAAGGTCAAGATCAGAAAGGCCAGAGAAGACGTCGAAAGGGAAATAAGAGAGGAAGAGATCAGGGAAAAGAGAGATGAGGCCTGTTCCCTTTCCTCACTCCACACCTCGTCCTTCTCACTCTCGCTCTAGGCTGCCGGAGACAAAAAAGCTGCTAAACGCAAGGCCAAGGAAGATCAGATTGCGAGGCTCAGCGCTGCCGAGCAGAAAAAGGTCTTGTTCTCCTCTTTCGTGTATTCACCATCTCTGACCTCCTGATCGCTAGCTTCTCGAGCGCAACCACAAACGTGCTGTCAGAAAATCTCAGGGCAAGGCCATCCGCAAGGCATAACTATTCCTTCTCAGACACAATCTTTGCTACGGACTGGCTTCAGCTTTCCAATCATAGAGTTGCATGTTTAAACCCTGCTTCCATGTGTGATACGCCCTAAGTACATGCCCGGTATAGGTAATGACGGATCAAGCTCAAGCTCAAGCTCAAAGTCCAAGAATCCCTGCGCGGCCATCCCCAGGAGAGGGCTCTCTCGTAACAGGTACACTCAATCCACCTACCTCCGTCTCACCTTTCACGATCCCTAGTCTTGCCCCCCAACTCATAAATACACGCAACAACCACATCGGTCCCATTCCTTCTCTCTCCCCCTCTACACCATCTCCCAGCACACCTTTTATCTCAACACCGGATTCCCGCTCGCTCTCCGTCTCATCTTCAGCCTCTGAACGTTCTCCGTCTGCAGCAATCGCCCTCTCTTCTTCCGCCTCTGACTCCGTCCTTCCCAAAGGATCCACAGGGCATTCTGTGCCGTCGAGCCTCCACTGAGACGTCCATCGCCGCCGTCCCTTGCCCTTGCCCTTGCCCTTTCCCGTCCTTCGTCCTCTTAGGCCCGTCTCATTCCCTACCTCGCCGGGTCCGGGACCACTAACGCCCAGTACGCTTTCCCTTCCAAACACGACGCTCCGCAATTCCCAGAGCTTCCTCCTCACGTCCTTCGTTGAAGCCCACATGTCATCTACTCTCAGCTGCGCCGCCTCATACTGGAGGGCCGGCACAGGTGGCGGAACCGGGAGTGCGTGAAGCGCAGCCGCAACAGGCGTAAGCCCGAGCGAGGTGTGGGTCTGGAACACCGAAGGCAGTGACGCGGGCAAAGTGGGCGAGACCGTGGCCGTGGAGGACGTGGCAGCTGGACCAGCCGGCGTATGGTGAGAGGTGAGTGCATCGATGATCGGTTTATGTGCCATGTGTGCGTTGCGGAGTGCGGTCGAAGCATGGGCGAGGGTCGTCGTAAGGTACTGTACCGCCCCGTCAAAGGCTGGTAACTGGGAACGAAAGCCAGCACACGAACCTCGAGACACTTTACAACCCCTCCCAGGTGTGCCTCTCGCCTCCGCATCATGAGAATCTGACCGCACAGCTCGACATCTATGCGCATCCAGTCCGCACGCAGCACAGGGATGTGTCGCAGGGAAGGAAGATCATGGAATGTGTGTCTTTTGGCAGTCAACAAATCATATATCACCCTTCATCATCAAGGGAACGCACCGTCTGGTCCGACCCACACTCCTTTCCTTTTTTGTATCATCTTCTTTCAGAACCCGTGTCTTCCACCACGCCTCTCCACGACCTCCCATGATACGCTCCCACTCGTTCCGAGTCGAAACCTTTTTCCTCTTTCCACCTACCCCAATATCATAGTCATGCCTTCGCCGCAGTCCCAGAGAGCCGCCTGGTCGTTGATCATTCTCGGTACCCACCAGGTTGGCAGAACTGACGTCCGGGGAGACATCAAGAGCAAACGGGTTGCGAGTTCGTGAGACAGCTGAAGATAGACAAGTCCATCAATGGTAGATCGATAACTCTTGTGCAAGAACGTACATGAAGGTGACACTTGTCCACTACTCAAGAGCTCGTCCTCTTCTCCGTTATCGCTGCGCTTGGGCTAAAGACAACTCGAAAACACGAGTAACCAAGTGGAGACTTACTGCGATAGTACAACATCAGGAACTCCAAGACCCCGAAGTTCTGAGGCCGGGTACACATGTCCTGACGACGATGACTGCGCGGACAACGGAATGGCAACGGACAACGTACGTCCTCCAAACTTGGTGGGAGACGAATAATCGACCGATTTCTTGGAGCGGTTGATCCTGTGTTGCATCAAGACGACAGTCGATGGGCAAAAATACTCGAATACGTACCGGGTCCACATCTCAAGTCGCTTCTGCACCTTTCCCGACCACGCCCCTCCAAAAGCCAGTTCGTCGTCGCCAAGGTTCTTCGTCACGAGGTCGTCCAAATCGCTCGATGTGTGCCTGTCCTTGTCCTTTTCCCGACTCCTATCCCCCTCCCGCTCACGCTCTGTCCCTCGATAGATCCACAACCTGCCTTCCGCACGGTCTCGCATCCTCACCAAGACCTCCACCTTTCCTGACCACAGCGCCTTCAGGCTACCCCCGACTCTCCCCTTCTCATCCGTGCGTTCTTTAGAGCTTTCCCAGTCCTTGCCCAATTTCTCCTTGTCACGTTCCCTTTCCACATCCCTTTCCTTATCGCGCTCCCTGTCGCGCTCACGCTCACGGCCGTTGACAATATCTCGAATGAACATTCCCAGGTCAGTGGTAGGTGCAGCGACAGACGCTGGTCCACCTGCCGACCCACTCACGCTCACTCGCCCTACCAATCCCATAACACGCCCTCCAATCCACTTCCTCTCCTCATCCGTTGCCTCGGAATCGGAGGTCAAATCCAGCTTTGATAATATGCCACGATGGACTTTCCGAGAGTCCGAATGTCGAGTTTTAGCATCATGTTGGGAAAGCAACGATTTGTGCAAGGCGAGCGTGAGGTAGGTGGTAGGTGTAGACACGACCGCCGAAGCTGGGTTGGGGACAGCAGGTTGCATGAGCGGGCTACTCATCGTTGACGCGATTGGGGAAGTAAACGGTTGGTTTGATACAGCGGGTGAAGCATTCAACGACGTGCATCCGCTTCCAAGTCCTGTACTGGAGTCTCCGGATTGCACAGACATGGTCAGAGCTGGGAGATATTGCGTATTACCATTGCTCGCGACAGTCTGGGAGTGCACCCACGATGATAAACCATGTAAGAACTCGTGTGGGTGAAGAAAGGGGTCCTTGGTAATGGTCGGTACCCAGGCTGCAAGCTTGTTGCGCGTCGAAAGAACAAAAGATAAAAGTGCAGCAACCACAGTGGGATCTGCGATACGTTCCGTCGACTGTGCCCGGACCTGTTGGCACGATAACAATACTTATGCAAAGCAAGAACCTACCTCCGCGCCAATCAAAATTTCGCCAATCTCGGCGACCCATCTACGCAATCCATCAATGGTGACATCACATAGCAAACCATCCAAGACTGCTGTCGGGGTGCACGAAGACGGGGGGGGGAGCATGCCACATATTGCGAGCGCTGCCTGTAGGAGCTTGACCAGCTCAAGCACGTAGGTTGTGAAGTGCGGATGCCGCGATGTTCCTGGCGCGGCAACGGCGACGGTCTGCGGTGCATTGGGATAGGTGAGGCTGACAGCATTCATTGCATAAGATGATGAAGTCAATGCCTCGGGAACAGGAGACGAAAGTGTGGTAACAGGTTGCGAGTACGTCCGTGTATGTGTGCGAGAATGTGATTGTGATTTGGATCGAAAGGCACCAGCAGGCGGTGGACCGTCGGAGAAAAGATACGTTGACTTGAAACGATCTTTCGTCGTATCGCTAACAAGAAAGCTCCAACGAACATGCCCGCAGAGTAAGGACGTAGGAATACCTTGGCTCCTCAAGGGTGAGTGCACTCCGACCGCTACAGCCCATGCGAAGAAGATTGATATTCGAATAGAGCCGTTCCTGCGCGGCGAGGAAATCGCCATTCGGAATGTGCACGATGGTGTAATCTGAGCGGAAGTGAGCGAGGGAAGTCACCATGAGTGTTCCCTCAGGCATCTATTCGTTTGTGAGCACATGCGTTACGGAAGAGCGCATTATGGAGCACTTCTCTGGGCCGTGCACCATCCTGTTTGCGGAGGTGTTGTATAGCTACCTTGAACTCGGCCTCTGCCTCCGTGGAAGTCATAGACGAGACAGGACTGAGTGTAGTCACGACAATCTAACGCAGGTGAGTGTTCAAGAGTGACATAATATGGTCAGTACTGAGACATGCCTTGTGGGAGGGATCACCCGTGTAGACGGTCAACACGGTCACTGGTCGCGTACGCTCGACGATCCTGGGAGACCGGATAGACAACTAGCCCTACGTACTGGCACACGTACTCACCACTTCTCGACAGCATACATCTGAAAGCCTACAAGCTCCATCCGCTCCTCGACAATCTCGAACCGGCATTTGCGGCCAATCCAGCGTTCTCCATCCGCACCCTCACTCTGCTCGTTAGCCCATTTGCTTGGTAGGGAAGCAAGTTTATCCACGGATGTAGTTGCGGAGCCCGAACGGGAACGCACACCGGATAATCGGCTGGTTGGGTGCTTCACGCGGAGTGAGCGCGTCGATGGGACAGACGGTGACGACGGGGATGCATACGGTGTTGACGAGCGGACTGTTGGCATCAACAGACGCAATGGCGAACCAGCACTCGTGCTCGGCTTCGCCATGGATGCTAAGTAGACAATCGTGGCTCGCAAAGCAGGGGGTCAAATGTGACATCGACGTGATGGATCGTGACATTAGTCACGCTAACTACACCGAGTCCGACATGCAAGAGATGGAAAGATAATAAAAAAAAAAAAGAGATAATAAAGTAAAAGAGATGAATGTTGTGATGCACAATGCCAGAGTGTGGAATACAGTTAATAACGGTAGACAACAGAGTGTGATAACCTAAAGAATGTCTGGAAAGGTGTGGATGCCAGCACGCAGAGCAGGCGAAGACGGCAAGTCGTGCAATGACGTTCATAGTACGGTGCAACCACTCGTAAACCACCTACAAGGTTTGTCAATCGCATTCGCCGCAGAACGAGGCAAAAATACTGACCAGTTACTGTTCAGTTGTTCGATCCAACCCACCACCATTCTTAACCTCAGACGCGCACTTTTCACTGGTAAGAGTTTTGCTTTCTCGTGTTCATCTATGGGGAGGACCATTCCCATCCAAAAAGAAAATGCACCTGGATCAGTATCGGGAGGCTGCGGTCCATAGGTGTAATTCAGTCGCTGGACGACCCAAGGGGCCGTGCCTGCATGGAGTTGGTCCAAAAATGCATGACAGGTCTCCAGGAGAGCCGGGATTGAAAGAAGGTGTTTAGGGGTACTAGACGAGGACGAGTCCTTGGCTGGAGCGGGTGACGGAGGAGGAGAAACACGGTGCGTTATCCGGGTGAGTGAAAATTGAGGAGAGGGGAGCCGTACATCGACATGTGCAACATTGGAAGACGAAGGTGCACGGTCGTCGTCTTCGGCTGCCCACTCTGCAAGATCGTCGTCGTAGTCGTCAATCTTCTCGACTCTGCCAATCAAATAGCCGTCGAGGTTGTCTTGCTCTAGTACTCGAAAGCGGTGGGTTCCCCGGGTCTCGACCATACTACGACCGTCTGCAAACATCTGAACGCTCCTAATTTCGAGCATGGTGCCAAACTCTGAGCCCGCAATTGTGCCATGACCGGGGATTGGGGCGGCGCGAGGAGGCATGATCATTCCAAAAGTGGGGTAAGGTTTATCGAGACAACGGCGGAGCATCAAGCGATAGCGGGGCTCGAAGAAATGGAGGAGGGTTGGCATTCCCGGAAATGAAAGCTGACAAACGAAGATGGGGGTGTCTAGGCGGGTATCGCGTTCTTCGCGCTGCATTGCATCGCCGCGGGCAGAATAAGCATCGGGGAAGGCTCTGGAGACTGGGGGAGATGAGATGAATGGACAAGGAAGGAGATGCAGGAAGAAGCTCACGGAGAGAAAGGATGACCTTGTTGTGCGGATGCTCTTGAAAGTAGGCAAAGCCGGGGAAGTCTTGGCGACAGAGAGGACAAAGCATGCTGTGGTCGAGGGAACGCTGGAGACACCTTGAACAAAAGGTCTGTGCGGAAGTGAGGAGGGTGGGGAGGGGGGAGGAGGGGGACGCACGTGCTGACAGGGAGTGGTGACTGGTTGGTAGAGCAACATGAAACAGATCTCGCAGGTCAGTTCTGTGGAGAGGGCTTTCTCAAAGGCTTGGAGGGGGTCATTGTCGTGACGTTGCGGGGTGCTGTGGCGACAGGGGGGGTCATCTGTATCGGAGTCGTCATCGGAACTGCCGAATAGATCGGGCAAGGGACGATCATGCGCGGCGTTTGCGGCGTGGAGGAGGTGTATGATGCTGTTGACCCTGACGTCGAGAGCACGGTGGGTGGGGTCAGGGGGCAGGGTCTGGGAAGGGAGGGGTGCGGGGAAGAACGCTACACGGGAGGAGGGGGGGAAGGACTGCTGCTGGGTGGAACAGCCGGGGATGGGACAGAGGGAGGACTGGACATGGTCGGCGCAGAGGGTGTGTCCGCAACGGAGGGTGGTCGGTGCGGAGAGGATGGTGGCGGGGGGGCAGAGTGGGCAGTGGAAGACGGGGAGGAGGTCGCGGGGAGATGGAAACATGACGGGTGGGCGACCGAGGGGGGAGAGGGGGGAGGGGGTATTAGTAGGGGGTGGGCAGCAGGGCCGATGGCGGGGACGAATCAGAGGGCAGGCAGACAGCGGACGGGCAAGGCGAGAGACACGCACGCACGTCGTCGTCGGCGGGGATCCGTCTCGACGTCCGCAACAGCGAGCTCATCACGATCTGTCCCTCGGATCGAACTCATCACGTGTACATGACCAGATTCGACGCTACCAGTACAACAACAACTGCTACTACTGCTACTACTTGCTACTACTACTACTACTACTACTACTACTACCACTACCACTACAGTTACACGGTATTTACAGGTTAGACACGCTCGTAATCGGCCAGTTGCTGTCCATGTCTGTAAGCATACAGCTCGGCCACCGAGAGGCACTCACTATTCAGACAAAGACCGCTTGTACCCATATCGCTCGATAAATGCATCCAACTCAAATGGCCCACGTGACCCATATGGGTAGGGCAACGGCCTTGGTGCAGCCTGCCCGTCAATCCAATGCAAGATCGGTGTGAAGATCTGTCCATCTCCATCAGCCCCCCACAACACACACAGCGTCCCGCTCCAACACCCACCTTCCATGCCACGTCCAGCTCGTCGTCTCTCACAAAGTTCGACTGGTCCCCCTTGAGGGCATCCAGGATAAGCACCTCGTACGCCTCGGGGATCTTCGTGTCCGTGAACCGTTTCTTGTAGGTCAGGTCCATCTCCGTCGGGATCGCGCGGAACGCGTATCCCGGCGTCTTCGTGTTCAGCTTCAGATACACCGCTTCCGAAGGCTGGATCCGCACCACCAACTCATTCCGCGAGATGTCTGCAAAAATCCCCTCTGTCACATCTTTGAACTGCACACGAATCTCCACCTTGGCCTCGTTGAGTGCTGCATGTCCCCATCCGGTCACCCATCAATCACACCTTGGTCGTCCTCACTCACCCTTGCCCGCTTTCAGGATGAACGGCACCCCATCCCACCTCGGGTTCTTGATCCAAAGCACCGTCGCGGCGAACGTGGGGCATACAGAGTTCTTTGGCACAGTCTCGTCGTCCAGGTACCCCGGCTTCCCATTCGCAGCCACGTATTGCCCCAAAAGCGTGTCCACAGGTCTGATGGGCGGGATCGCGCGTAGCACCTTGACCTATCGAACACGTGAGAACAGCATGGCATGACCTTGTCGCACTGCACACCTTTTCGTCTCGAATATCCTGAGCACCGAACGACACCGGCCGCTCCATCGTCAAGATACTCAGCACCTGCAACAAATCTAGATACGCACATGCGTCAGTGTGAGCACCATTCCCACACCAGCACTCACGATTCTGCAAAATATCTCGGATAATACCAAATTCGTCAAAGTATCCGCCACGACCTTCAGTACCGAACGGTTCCTTGAACGTGATCTGGACGTTGTCGATCGAATTTCTGTCCCACGCAGCATTCATGGCGACATTCCCAAACCGCAGGACAAGCAAATTCTTGACCATCTCCTTGCCTAGATAGTGGTCAATTCGGTACGTCTCCTCCTCCTTCCACGACTCTTTGAGTGAACCGAGAAGGCTCCGACACGATTCGAGGTCCTTGCCAAACGGCTTCTCCACAATGATGCGGTTGATACCCTTTGTGGAGTAACAGTTGCCTTTAATGTTTTTCGCGACGGAGATAAAGACAGAAGGTGGCAGCGCAAGGTAGAATATACGGTTGACATCGCGAGTTGCATACGACTTTTCGATTCCTTCGAGATGCTCCGTCAATTTGATGAACGACTCGGCATCCTCGTAACCACCGGCAATATAGGTCGAGAGCTGTTTAAACTCGTCCAGCTTGGCCGCAATGGTAGTATCACCTTCTGGAATCTTGATGTAGGAAGTGATGCGTTTGTGATACTCTTCCGTGTCCATTTTTGTACGGGCATAGCCGACGATGTGGACATCTTTGGGGAGATAACCATGGCGATAGAGACCGAACAGGGCGGGATACGTCTATAATGCATGTGAGGAAGACCCAGGGTGACGGGGATGGAACACAGGAGACCTTCTTCTTGGCCAAGTCGCCAGAAGCGCCAAACACTGGCAAGAATGATAGTGGTGGCTAATGATAAGGCAGAAGACAGGGGTGCGCACCTACGATGACGGTGTTGTCTTTGAGCGCGTCGCCACTGGTTTCCATGGAAGGGATCGTCCCCGAGCGGGCACGCTGGGGCTGTTGGGGGGGCATTGTTATGAGGATACGACGACGGCAAGTGAGAACTTTATTGACCAAGCGACGTGAGAGAGGTATGATTAATGATGAGATCAATTCTCCGTCAGCTCGGCCCGCTCTCTGCCGTCACCCCATGTCCGACCCAGATCCAGCCATACACCACTTCCAGGACCTCGTCTCTCCAGCCTATGCCAATGCAGACCCAACTGCCATCCACATACGCGCCAGCGCCCTCCTAGCACGTCTCAAGGCCCTCAACAGATCCGCCAACGCTGCCACCCGTACACACAAACAGGCAACTGCAGATGCCAGGCAGGACATGGACCAGACACACCTCGGGCTCCAGAATCTCATGTACGAGAAACGCCATCTCGAGCGCGAGATCGACAAGTGTCGTCAATTCGCGTATGTGTTCCCCCTCCCACCTCGCCGCTCTCTTCTTGACCCTACATAGTTCCATTCACCAGGACGTCCCGCTCCACTCCCTCCCGGAGTTCCAGGAACTCGCTCCACCAGAGGCCCGAACCCCGGACGTCCTTGAGAACCTACATCAGTTGATGCTCAACCGTCTCAGCTTTGAGCTTGCAGAGCGGCAGAGGTATGCCTTGTGTGCCAAGTCCTTTGTTGAAGCGGCTCCTCAATCCCTCACCAGACTCGATCTCCGACGCAAAGAACTCTTGCTCCAGAAGGAAGACCTCCTCAAGCAGAGCAAAATTAAGCTCGCGACCGTGGAAAGCGTCAAACTGCAGATAGACATGCTGATGAAGGTGACACCTTTCCCCATTGTGTCATTCGCACTCATCGCACCTGGCTTCTCAGGCCGCTGCAGATATCCAGAAAAAAGTGGATGAGCTCGTCCCACCATTAGTTCCCTCACCCGCAGCCACGACCCCAGGCCTCACCTAGCCCTCTGTGTCGCCGGATGCATTTGTGCGTAGTATGCTCACACTCTCTTCACCGGTGGCTGCACCATTCGTAAAGTCACGTACAAGACAGTTTCTACTTGTCAAAAATTCCTAGATAACGGTACAACGGTGCGATAGATTCCGAGTTTATGCGATTAGAAAAGAGTAGGGAGATAAATTGCATCCAAGGAAAGAGGGTATCCTCCTGAACCGTTCAAAGAATCGCCACAGGAAGTTTCTGAAGACGCGATGGCAGCGTATCCAGGGCAAGGACGAAACATGAGTGATGTGTTTCAGGCAAATTAACGTGGGACGCGAACAGGACGTTTGGGTCATCTCGACCGGTCATCAGGGGTCGTCGGCTTGCTCGCTAATACTCCCAACGTCACTCATTTCATCGTCCTCATCTTCCTTACTTTTTTCTGTGGCGTCGACCGCATCCTTGGTTGCGAACCGCTGTACATATTCTACACGAAAGACCAGACTGAGCAGAACAAACATCTGTCAAGTTCACTCACCTTTGACTTTGGCTTCATACTCCTTTGGGTGCCGCATCATCAGTGCAGCTGCCTCCCCGTTGAGGGGATCGTTTGGATTTGGGTAGCGGAGGAGTTGCGGCAAAAATACTTCAAAGATATTGATCATATCTTGACCATAGTCGGTTGAACCAGCGTGATGACAAAAAGTGTACACGCACCGAACATGGGTGACCAAGTCTGGTTGATGACGTCCAGACACACTGACCCGCTCCTGACCACACATCAGGTGATCAGCACCCTCGCGCCTTGGCCGACGATAGTCACTTACAGTTCGTCGATGTTGGGGTGAAAGATCTTGTTCATGAATCCAATACTGGGAGACTTGTATGGATAATCGGCCTGCAGCTCGACGTGTATCTTCCATATTCCCCCCGCAAATGGAGCTGCGAGACATGAGTATCGGCACGAGTGGGTAGAACACGGGCTGACTCACTTTCTGGGGGTCCATGAAAACGAACATAGAACTCGCGCATGTTATCGTTTACGAGGGTGACCTCGTAATCCGACATCAATCTACAGGAAGCCAAGGTGAGATGAGAGAACGGAATGGGGACCAGGTACTTGCAGTTTCATCACATCGGTTTCGATACGGCGCTTGGTCGAGTGTTCTAAAACGCACGTTAGGCTCCGTCTGTATACGGACAAAAGAAGTGCACTTATCATATTAGCTTGCGTTGAGTTGATGGTTCAGTGCAGAGCTCAAGCTGGCTATGCCGGTTATCGGCTGCCGGAGTTCTCATCCGGCACCGGACCGGAATATTCCCTTTCCGGTTGTGACCGATTACCGCACCGTTGATTCCTTGCCAGAGGCACCAGAGAACAAACGAGTGTGATAAAATACAAGGTATATACACCCAAGAACAAGGACATCATAGAACAGCGCTTCGCGACCCCACCCGACCCGGATGGGCTGTTTCGTTTGGGAACAGTGTCGTAATCAGCAAGAACACTAGTAGAAAGCCCACTCTTCGGTCACACAGTATTCGTCGTATGGGCTGCACGGGTGATCCTTTCGGTAACCGGTCTTGGGGCGCCCGTAGGCAGCAGCGTTGCGTTCAGCAGACGGTGCCTTATATGCAGCAGGTGCCCTCCTGCCACCTGCACCAACCACGTTGCTCTCTGCAGTCCCGCTGCTCGCGGAGAAAAGGTGGCGGGGATGAGCCAGATCAACATCAATACTGGACTGGTTGTATGCTTTCATCGCCAAAAGGAACGCTATCGACCACCGCACTCGGTCAGACCCATGTAAAACGAAACTTGTAAGAGAAAGTTATACCCAGCCAGAATGCACCAAACGCCGCGATCAAGATAAGTTCTTCTTGGCCCCGTGACAGCACTCGTCCTTCACTGTGATGGTGTTTGACCACACTGCGACGTTTATCGATCAAGCCCTTCCTTGTCTCAGACATCGATCTAAGGCAACGACTTACAAGAAAATGAGGGCTCCGATTGCTAGAACTGTCACTGATGTTTGCGTTAGATGGACGACCTCTACAGTTCGGAGGCCTCAATTTGGTGTTCCAGCAACTTAGAAAATAGAGACTTGCGAATGGAGTGGGGCAACATTTTCATGATGACATGTCCCATCACTAACGCCAGTATCGCTGGTCAGGGTGTGTCTAGTGAGCTTGGTGTGTCTTCCGACACCTCAGACAAACACACCTTTTACAACATTTCTGAACGGATGCTCGGTGAACAAGGCCATGTCTTGCGAGGGTAGAGTAGACAAGGAACCGAATAAGGGATGGGTGGGACCACACAATAAGCCCAGGCTTTTTCTCACCACGAGGCATCCGGATGTATTTACGATAGCTTACACATGCAAGTAGTATGAATATCTATGGTACAGAGCCGAGTTATCAATCAAGTTGTGAGTCCCGTATTCAATCTAATCGAGTCGTTCGCGTCAATCAAACCCACTTCAACATACTTGGGAGATTGGGTGAGTGTCATAGCAATGTCATCGTAAGTGGAGCGGTATAACCAAGCTAGTAATGCCCTCAGGCTGGCGAGACTATCCCAGGAACTTGGGTGATCATCGGAGGTGCTCCGTTAACACCCGGGTGGATAACAACTGAATGACCAGGCGCCTGTTGCACATAGCCTCCACCTGGTACGATGCCATATGCACCGGGATAATGAGCGTAAGGGGGACCGCGAGGGACTGCTTCCGTTGGGTAAGCTGGCCATTGACCAAACCAGCCGAGCTGTGAAGTATGTTCCCGCCATGCATAGACCCTACGACACAACATCAGCTACTAAATTTAGCAATGAGACTAAAGTCAAAGTACCGGCCGAGGGAGACTGCACGTGTTGTAAGGGTGGTCATTATCAAGAAGAATAAGGCAACTATGATAGAGTGCCAAATATCAGTGCATGACTGAACAAAAAAGCACTGAGGTACGTACACATCACGAATAGAGACCATGAAAGCGCTTCAATCACCTTCATTTCATAACAATAGGTCTGCATAGGTACTAGGTTTCCGTTACGAAGAATTTTCTCTGAACGAACGGGTACATTAACTAGAAACTTACTCGTTCCATTCTTCGTTGGCTGTTGACCAGCCAGCCCATAGCATTGGACATTACCGATGATATCACTGCAACGCGTCAGTCAACTATTACCGTCCTCACAGCGACAGGCTTACGCAGACCAGGCACCCATAGCTTTTGGAGCCCAAATAAATATCCCATAAAGTGCGCGTGGCATGAATATGCTCACCTAACCACAGGATACCTAGAATGAAATGTACGGTGGTCTCAACGACGGGCTGCGCGAATTGCAACCTGTTCATGGTTCAAACAGAGGACGCGCAACCAGATGGATATACTTACAGCAGAAGGAATATGAAGATAGTTGTCGATGGTACAACAAGTGAGAAAATGGTAAAATCATCTGGTAAAACATATATTTTGAGGGAACGACCAAGACCAAGATAAGCGAGGATGGACGCACGATGGATATTCGGCAAAAAAAGCTGTGCAAAATTGGCCGCCAAGCCGAGTGCGATCCCGGAGAGGCAGAACGCGAATACTGACCACTGATGTAAATCCCTGGAGCTTAAAGGCAACTCGTCGTACATACCGTAACCTATGGATCTCAAATTGGAGAAAAGCACGGTCATCTCAACGAAAACGTATTCAAGTGAGTTGCTCGTCTATGGTCGCAAGTCGACGAGTAAAGGAGCCCGGATTG
>JBBPTC010000050.1:4164-23070 GCA_038093955.1 Boletus albobrunnescens
CTCTCCGTCACGAGTACGTCTCGGGGTTGATTCCCATCCCACGTTTGGTACGCGGACGCTTGGCGCATCACCGTCACGTTCGCGACCGCCTTGCTGACTGCGCAGTATTCTAGGGCGGGCTCCCCAACCTCGGTCGTCTCTGTTCAGACGGCGCTGGAACTCTCCGAGGCCTTTTGGCTGGTCCCCCTTTTGTCCCTGTGTCGCGGAAATACCCTCTGAAAAACGCGATGAGTCGAGGGTTTGAACGGGTAGGTAACTCACCTTTCTGTTTATCCTTACACCTCCTGTAGGCCTCCAACCTTTGCCGGGCGATCTCGGAAAGACCGCCTGGGTTGGAGGGCGTCTCCGGCCCTCTCTGCCTAGTGGTCCCGCTCCGCGGGTGGGGCAAGTTCGGAACTACAAGTTAAATAAGTTAGTTGTTGTACCATGATACTAACGGATCGCACACACCTTTGAAAATGGCATCATTATCATCATCATACCTGGGCCTTTTCCTGGGTCCATCTTGAGCCCTCTTCTCTCTGGCTAGGCGATCTAGACCGAGAAGAGACCCCCGGGGAGTTGGGTCGATGGGCTTGACCGGTTGACGAAACGTGTGTCGCTGTAGATACTCGTATGAGTGTGTAGAAAAGAAAGTAAATATCATACAGTATCGCTCCTCGTGAGTCCCCCTGGACGGACTGCTTCTGGTTCCAGGACTTCGCTACCGTGCATTGCTTGAGCTGGCCGAAACTTGTACTCGGAATGCTATGTAGTAACAAGCTGGGGGGACTCCCACGACAACGTGACCTCTGGCCAATAAAACAACGTGACAGACAGTCAGCCTTCCACCAACAACCCTGCTTTACGATGAAAGTCCACATCAAACACTGGAGCGCCGTCGCCCAGTGGCGCTGGAACACCAGCAATGCCGACCCAGACGACGAAGGCGACGTTTGTGGGATCTGTCGCGTGCCCTACGAAGGCTGCTGTCCGTCGTGCAAGATGCCCGGAGACGACTGTCCGCTCAGTGAGTCTCTGTCTCTGTCTCTGTCTCTTTCTTTTTCGTGTCTTTTTCCCTCGCCCCCCGTTCCTCGTGCCTTGGCGCCTTGCCCTGTGAACGGCCCATCACGGGCGCGCGCCTTCGCCATGCAAACGATCGCGGACACGAGATACCGATACCGATACCGACGCTGATACGGACGTGTCACGCCCCGCTCGACAGTATGGGGCGAATGCAGCCACATCTTTCACATGCACTGTCTGCTCAAGTGGCTTGGTACTGCCGCGTCGAAACAGCAGTGTCCGATGGACCGTCGACCTTGGGGTGCGTCTCCCTCTCCCTCTTCTCCTCTGGGGTAGTGACGCGCGTCGACGTCGCACAGTCACCGCCGAGCGCAAAGTCGCACACGCCGACCCCAATCCAGGGCGAGCGGACCTAGGTCCTGCGGAGTAAACGCGTCCCCTTTGCTCATATATCACTCATATCATACCCCTGTCTGCGGTCATTCATTCGTTTTTACATCTAGTTACAAAACAGCGTCTGCGCGCGTCAAGAATGGCACCACTATATATACGTAGGAGCAACGAGATGTACAGTAATAATACAAACATTGAATCAGCCTAATTTCGTGCTCATCATGAGGACTTGCGAGGAAGACAAGGACGACAAACGAGAGCCATGCGTAGCGTTGAACAAAGCCAAGGTAAAGTGAAGAAAGATGGAAAAAAAGAAAAGAAGGAGAAGACAGACCGCAATAAATCTGGGTGGGTACAATTACAAGGAGGGTCTAGGCTGGGCTAGAGAGCATCCAACGAAGCGCGGAGCAAACGACGAAAAAAAAAAAAAAAGTGCATATCTAGAGAGAAACGCGTGAGAAGCTCGAACAAGTGTCAAGATATAGCATGAAACGCAGATCAGTTTAGGTTACCGTCGGGGTGAGAGTAGGACAGCATGCCAAACGAGCAGCTGCTACTGTTCGTATCCACCAGGTCCCTGAAGGGACGCCATCCAGATCCTGGTTTTATACAGGCTAAAGGCATGTTGGGTACAAGATCGCTCAAGAGTGGGGACTAGGCGCACCGGAACAATTCTCGCACAAGCTCTCGGAAATCGATCCGCTTTTCCGCAACAAAGTAAAAGGTCAGTTTTCGTCGGTCCCTGTACATGGAGTGTGAGCGATGACCAGAACAGCCGCGCGCCACCGGCGTGCGCGTACCATTGATATTCTGCATCTATGACTTCCATCGGCAACTTCTTTTGTCGCACTTTGCTTTGACACAGTTGAAGGGCCTTCATTTCGTCCTGTATCTTGGTAACGAGATGTCTACACGACGTGAGTAGATCGAAAAGCGTGGCACGCCCTGATACGCACTGTGTATCCTGGGGCTGGGCTTTCCCGTATATCATCTTTGGATTGATTTCCTTCTTTGAACCCTGGCCACCCGGACTGAGTGGTCCACCGTCGCCGCCGTAACCTACGCGCTCCTTTTGCGCTCGTTGGAAGTTCTCAACCTCCTCGAGCGTGATAGAGTCATTGACAACTTTTCCCAAGTCTTTCCCCCGATCGGCCTCCACGATGACGAGGTCGCCCACGCGAATGTCCAAGCTGAGATCCATCAGGTAGAAGAGATCCGTGCGGCCAGCCTTGAACTCGACAATGTATAACGGCCATGATGCGGGGACGGACGAGAGCGGCACACCCTTGCCGAGGTCGTTGATGCTTGGCTGCGGTGCATCGGACGTGCGTCGTTGGATCTGCTGGGGATAGAATGGCCCTTGCTGTGGCTGAATGGAACGCGAGCTGGTCGGAGAGAGCGGGGAGGGCATCGTGGTCGCGCTAGAACGGTTGTACGCGGATCCGCCGTTGCCATGAGAGGGTAGGTACTGAATGCCTTGTCCGGGGATGAAGCGGGCGGTGAGTGACTGCTGCTGCGAGGCGGCGCCATTGTCACTCCCGAGGTACTGTGCCTTGGCATCCATGAGCTGTTGCTCAAAGTGGCTGCGGGGAGGACTTCCGCCAGCGGACACGCCACTGTCGCTGGGCGAGCCAAAGTGCTGGCGACTGGATGCAAAGGAAGTGCCACTGGGGATATTGAGATTCATGGACTTGTAAGGGGAGACGCGATCGGAAGAGGGAGGGCTGCGCGACATGGGAGCGTAAATGGGAAGGGAAGAGGGTTGGCTTGGAGGATGGGTGGACGAGGAAGGCCCGGGGCCGTCCTTGATGCTAAGCGAGCCGAGATCTGCAGCAAGATCGTCGTCGGACAGCATGAGGCCACCGCGACCGCCAAAGGTCTGGGCATGGAAGACACTTGGACGGGAGGACTCGTCCTGGGGGTCGTTTCCTGGGGCACTGAAACCCACGACTGGTCGCCGTGGCTGGACGACAGAGACACTGTGCCGACGGCTGGTCGTGCCACTGCCGCCGCCGCCGTTTTCGTCCTTTGGTGGGTTCATGCCTGCCCAGAGCTGGCGGAGAGCAGAACCGTCATCCAAAAGAATCTGGCCGACGTCACGGACGAAGGGGCTCATGTTTGAGGCATCGATGGTTTGCCTGTTAGAATAGCCATTGGCACCGCCAATGTGGGAATTAAAGTTATTACTCAAGGGTGATCTACCCATAGTTCCAAGTGAACCATACCGGCTGCTGCCAGGCGGTTTAATATCTCCATAGCGCGAGCCAGGGATATTGAGCGGGTTGGTGTGGAGAGACGATACGTCTGACCAGAGGGCGTGGTTCTGAAATGGGCTGCCTATTGGGCCTGGACGGGTGGTTGCTGCGAGGGATTGGGACCTGCTGCGAGTGAGATCGGAAGCGTAGGAACGGCCTCGGGCAGAGGGTACGGAAGGGGACATGTAACGTTCATCGTAGGTATCGGAGAGGGCTTCTGACTCGTCATCCTCGACGGTAGATGCGAATCGTGATTCACGCATGGCGGAGGCAAAGTTGGACTGTGGGTTGGAGAAGGAGGAACTTCGTGTGGGAACGGAAGAAGGGAGACCGCCAGGACGGGAGGTGGTATTGAAAGAGTGCATTATGGGAGGTCGTCGTCGTCGCGGTGCCAGTGAAGGGGATGAGGTTGGCTGGCGGCGCGCACGCTCAGCGAGCGGGGGAGGGAGGAGAGAGAGGTCGTGCGGGTCTTGTTGGGTGCTGTTGTGTGTGCAGATGACCTGGTCTCGTGTGAGCCCAGGCACGACGGCGAGGGGGGGACGCGCGCGCACGCCATTTTCATTTTAAACCGTTTAAACATTGAAAACAACGTCCATCGCCTTGAACGCAGTGTTACCCGGCCACACTCTAATCGGCACCTCGCACTCCACCGTCTCTACCTTGACCTCCCTCCACTCCCCCTCCTCCTCGTCTCGTCTCGTCTTTGTCTCGCTCTCCACGTCCCCTTCGTCCCCGTCATGGTACTCTCGCTCACCTGTACCCAGGAAAGAGGCGACAAAGTAGTGCGCCCAGTTGGTCGACGACTCTTCGTCCTTCTCGGGTCGTTCTTTCGGCGCAATGGATCCGTACGCCTTGTATGGCGTTCCCCATTCCCCTGCCGGCTCATCCTGAACCAACTGCTTGAGCCAGACACCGTCCGCACTCATATGCGACGTGTCCGCAGCCACCGCAACCAACAACGATAGTCTGACCCGCCATAGCAGTCCACCAGCAAAGACCGGCTCTTCCTGGCCAGTTTCACTCAACTCAACTTGGAAAGCTGGACTTGCATCCGAGGGTATATCCAGCGAAAACGTCGTGCGGAGAACCGAAGAAACCACCGAAGCATGATGCTCTGCGTGCACTCGCCGCATGTGCCGGAGATTACCACCCGACGCTATTTGTGAGGGTAGCGTTTCCTGAGATTCGAGCATCGCAGACAACTGGGGCAAGTGGTCAGCTAGACTCGCCACCCGCCGACGGAAGAAGAGACTCACGGACAAGACTCGTGACCGACTCTGGCGCTCATTCAGCTCCACCACTCCTAGCACCGTCTCGCCAAGCCGATATGCCGATTTGCTAAATGTGAGCACCGCCACTTTAACCCCATCCTTGTTCACGTCGTACGACACTGCACCACTTGGGCCTCAGCCAAATCTGATTCCAACGACCCGTCGACCACTTACCCTTCCTCGGGTTGCGTGTCAAAACTTCCACCGCTTCCCTGCATCCCGTCAGTCCCTCGCCGTCGCCGTCTCGTTCCTGCTCAAATTCACCTTGCATCGGCGATATTGCTTCTAGTGTGATGCCAACATCAGTGGCGTCAGCTTCTTGGAATGTAGCCAGCAATCGTTTCCCATAACCTCGCAGGTCATCCAGGGAACTATCCTTGGCTGAATACGGTATTAATATTCCACTCTGCGTCATCAACGCTCGCACGCACATTGGCACACATCCTTTCTCTCTCCCTCAAGAGCACCATCCACCACTTTGGGGGCATGCTCCATGGTGAGGACTCGCTTTCCCACAGGCCACAATAGGTCGTATGGTCTTGGTACTTTCCCGACTGGGATGTGATGAGTGACTTGGACAAGAAGAGCCTTGCGCAGACCCTACCAGCGACGTGGTTGTATATACGTATCGGAACCTTCATAACGCGGCTGATGCTGTTTGCACCCGTTGGCCCGAGAATGCTCGCCCTCCTTATCGCAGATGCACCAGCACGACATGTGCCAATCACCAATTCATACGAGAACTTGAGCACTCGCCCTCGAAACGTCGGTGGTAGACTCTCCGGCAGTGCTATCGTATACGTGTCTTGATCCCCCTAGCCGTCAGCGGACGTGTGGTAAATGGAATGGCTGCTCACATGTACGTGATTCCCCCGGGTCGAGCATCAGATCGACGGCAAGCATGGCCGGTTGTACGTCGAATGTGGGAAGTGGCGCGTCAGGGTCAACGTCCTCTTCCGCACTCCCATTGATCAAACCGAGACCGACACCATTCTGTTGTCCACCCGCCAGCGTCGCAGACGATACCGATGACACAGACGATGTGCGAGAGCGTCCCGGCGCCCACGACTGCGAAGATGGCAAAGGAGTCGACGGCGCAGAATAAGTGGATGGTGAGAGAAGCGAAAGGAAGCTGCTCGTCAACGACGCCGAGCGGCTATGCGAGCGTTGACGTTCTTGCATGCGGTGATGCGACGTGATGTCCATGCTCCCACCGCCGACAACCTTGCGCTTCAACAGCTTCAGCCGGAGTGCGGCCAACGTCTTTGCATGATCAGGGGTCATGACTACGCCTGGCAGGGGAGTGATGGACACGGTACCGACGAGCTGCGCGTAAGAATAGAGGATCAACTCAGAGTTTGAGCTGACGAGCGTGCCGTTTCGCAGGAATGGTGTCGGTTTTGTCTGGGGATTGGCAGGAGGGGGGCCATGGCCAAGGCCAAGTTGGGGCGGTCTGCGCGGTTGAGAAGGACGGGGAGTGGTCTTGAGGGGACGTTGGTCGAGTGACTCTGTCAGAGACGGAGACCTTGGGAGGGGAGTTCCTGGGTAGGGAGACATGGGCGTCTCTGCTATCGGGTCAAGGGCGAGGGAAAAGGTAGATCCAGATGAGCTGACCAAGCCGGATTGCGTCGGGGGCGTCGGCGAGGACTGCTGCACCTCGTTGAGATGGATGTGGATGTCCGTCACGGACTGCTTGCGCGCATGAGGATGATGTGGAGGAAGCTGAAAGTCGGGGCTGCGGGTCATTGGGGATTTGGCTGGCGGGAGTCCTTGACGGAGGTGAGTATAAGAGGTGGACGAGGTTGCACGTACGCACCTGGATCCGAGAACTCGCTGTAAGCACATACGTACCGCGACGCGCTCTCGTTGGCACTGTCGTCGGCTTTTTGGGGTAAGTCAGTAGCGGGGATGTCGATGGACAGGGACCTCGACTTTTCGAGGAGGGACTGTCGCTTCTGCTCTAGGATCCTCGACATGTCCGTCTTGCCGGGCACTTGGCCAATCAATCTCTTCCGCGTAGGCATATCGCGGTCATGCTTGACAGGGGCGGTCACGGGAGGGAGGGCGGTCGGACGGGGTACACCAGGAGATGTGGGGGGTCTCGCGAGTGGCGCTGAGCTGATGGAATGGACACCGCGTCTATGCGAGCTCTTGACCTTTGGGGACTCGGGCGTTCGTGTGTTGGTGAAGGTGATCGAGACGGAGAACTGTTCGCCCGCAAAGTAAGACGCTTGGGAGGGAGATACATGGACGCGGATGGCGGGGTCGACGTCGGCCGACGTGGTATTGTCTGTAGACATGACTTGCGTGGTGGACACGACGGAGATTGTCGCGAGTATAAATACAAAACTCCCCAGGCTACATGGGGCTGGGAAGGAGCGCGAGAACCAATCACCATCGGGTCATTGTTTGCCAACAACACCCATCTTCATGGCCAGCCTCGAGCCCTTTCTCCTCATATCAAAATCAGCCAAAGGCGCAGCAGCCGCAAAGCTCATCCAGGACGCCACCTCTGCACCTGGCGTGTTCGTCTTTGCTGAGCTCCTTGAGCTTCCAAACATCCAAGAAGCACGTCCAGTCATCGGTCCCATTTCCGTACCAGCATACTGACCCCTGGAATCAGCTTGCCACCAGCGAGCAGCACGCCCCGTTCTTCTCTCTCTTGCAGCTTTTCTCGTACCGCACGTTCAGAGACTATCTAGGTCGATTGCGTCACGTCTGCGCATGCGATCTCCGTTGACGCTCCTGACAGAACACAAGGACTCCCTCCCGCCACTCAATCAAGCACAGATCACAAAGCTCAAGTACCTTACGATAGTCACGCTTGGAACGGAACGTCATGTGCGACCCTGATCCCGATGCCTTTCTATATCCGCTGAGACGGCACACCACAGATCCTACCGTACTCTCTGCTCCTGGAGGAGCTGCAGGTGGCAACCATCAGAGAGCTTGAGGACCTCATCATCGATGCCATCTACCTCGACGTCCTCCGCGGAAAACTCGACCAGAAGGAACAGCAGCTCGAGATCGAGTACACGATGGGCAGGGATCTCGGGCCTGGAAAGCTTCAGAAGTTACTGGAAGCACTTCAAAACTGGTTCGTCCTACCACACTGCCTTTCTCGTCCGAGTCCCACTTCACGCGCGCGACCTAGGGCAACGACGACGGCGGCCGTCCTGTCAGAGCTGGACCAGAAGCTGATGGAAGCTGCAACTTATAGCGTCGCGGTGCAAGAGTTGAACGAGCAACACGAAAAGGCGTGTCTGATAAACTTGAAAGAGGTCCAGGAACGTCACAAGGATGGCAAGGGAGGAAGGCGGGTGCAGCTGTCCCAGAACAGTGTCGATAGCATGGACGTCGATGAACCTCCGTCTGATGGACCGAAGCTCCGGAATCGTTCAAAGTATGTCTCCCTTTCTTGCGTGTCGTTGCGTCGCTTCATCATTGTCATCACAGACCGTCGATGGATGCTCTCTTGAAACAGTCCCAAAGAAAGCGTAACAGAGCCTGAGTCACTCTACTTTACTCGACGTTAAAGCTTGTATCGATAGTCGCATTCACTTGATCTTGACTCGCGATGTGCTGGTGTGGGGCTTCAAACGCCATGCCTGCAGAAAATGCGGGTGTAATCTCCTATACACTTGCGTCTGATGCGTTGTCACCAAGACACGGAGTATCGAAATGACTTGTTGGAATGGTTACTTCAGTTCGTCAAGATGAGATTCGCTCCTTTTCTTCGTGGGTGGCGTCATCAGATTACAGCTCTTGGGGAGTGCAAGGCTGCCTTCAAGGTCAAGGCTTGAGAAGGACTCAAGCACGTATTACCCTACTTTCTTGCTCGCGTCCACGTTGTGTTTCGCCCACCGAATAACATCAAGTTTGGTCGTAAGTGCTTGCCTTGGATTGTAAGTAGCTCGGAATCATTTAATTGACTTTACTAAGTCCCGTTCGTCTGTCATGAATACGCCAACGATCTGTTGTAATTGTAATTGCAATACGAATGGTCGACCGGTCAGCCCAACACATCGCCACACGTGTCGTCATTGGTTTGCCCCTGTGCGTCACGAATGGCCCCCAGACAAAACCGCAACTTCGCTACCAACATCCATCTCCAGAGTCCATCCACACGACATAGAATGCCACTTCTCGATCCCCTTAGCGCAGTTGCGACCGCCGTCCAACGGGCGGATATTGTCCCTGACGTGATTCCCGACAAAGTCCCTTTCACCCCGGAAGCGTTGCTCGTCGTGTTATGGCCCACTGGGAAAGAAGCCATGCTGGGCAACACACTGACAAAGATTGATACAGCTGATGAACCATCGGTGTCGTTCACCCCAATGCAGTCGTTTGCAGCCGCAACCGACATTGGGTATACGCTCATCATGACCGATCCGGACGCACCGTCGAGGAGCGACCCTAAGATGGGGGAGTGGCGCCATTGGCTGGTGAGTCAGACATTCCGCGTGGGATGTGTGGCCGTCGTGCTGACGGCCGTGTGTGCGTGGACATGTGGTGTTTAGGTAACGGGTCTCAAGGCGCCTGCGTGGAGTGCGCTTGATACGGGCGACCTGGGTGCACGCGCGACGAGGCCAGCGACGACGCCTTATTATCCGCCTGCCCCGCCTCGCGGCACAGGTCCTCATCGCTATGGTAAATACCCGTGTTGACTGGACTGGCGTCGAATAGTTTTACTGACCGTTTCTCCCGACAGTGTTCTTGCTCTACCAAGAACCGAGCATGGATTTCTCCATCCCCGCACATGCGCATGAACACAAGAGCGGGGCCAAGGACCGGGCCAAGTGGAGCGCGGCGAATTTTGCGGAAGAGTACGGACTCAAGCTTGTGGGCGTGAATTATGTCGTCGTGAGAGGAGACGAGTAGATCGAGGTGCAAAAAACAAGTGCAATTGTATTCCGCGACTGTATGTGTAATGATGCGAAGAGAGCGCCGACGTTGGAGACGGCGCCTCTGCTTCAAACTGTTCTGCATGACTTGCGTAGATGACTGTCGCCTTTGCTCTTTCCTCGAAACGGAGAGTGTACAAAGCACGAAAAGCACTATCAGTCTCGATGAATCGGATCTGTACGTGGAAAGGGATAGGCCTCTAATGGTCACGTGACATACTAGTACCAGGTTCACAACGAATTTCGAAACGCTGCAATGGCACGCAAAGCACGAAAAATGCAAGACTCATCGAGCGATGACGACGCACCTGGAACCGTATCCCACTCCACGTCCAAAGCCGACGCGAAACGCAATCAGAAAGCCCTACGCGACTTTGAGGTAGAAGAAAAGGCGCGCAGGAAAGCGCGCAATCGGGAGAGAGATCAAAAGTTAAAAGAAAGAGCGCGCATGACCAAGGGTAGGATGACGAGCAAGAAGCTTAATGGAGTCAGATTCATGGACCAGGCACTGAGTGGAGAAGGCGAGGGAGACAGTGATGAGGACGATGTGGAGGCAAGGATGCTAAGAGCTATGAGGGACGCGGCAGACGAAGCGGGGAGTGACAAAGGAGACGATTTCAGGGGATTTGGGCAGGGAATGAAATTAGGTGACGACAGCTCGGACTCCTCCTTTGTGCAGGACGAAGACGAAGAGGATGTCGAAACATCATCGGGGGGAAGTGATTCGACGGATGATGAAGAAATGGATGGAGTCGAGGAGCCTACCTTACTCCAAGCGACCATTCACAGGCCTACGAGGAAAGCCGACTATCTCGCAGACGAGCTATTCGCAGCTGCTTTTGCTTCCCAAAATTCGAAGATACTCCCCAAGAAAAACGCAGAAGCAGCACGAGAGCAAACGGTCAAGAAACGACGGCGAAAATTCAACGCCCATCCAAAGGATCTAGTGATCGGGTATGTCATGTCTCTTCAGCTCACCAGTTGGTGAGGCCCTCATTCCAGTCAGCGGTCGTACCATCCGCACGTTACCCCACCCCTCCGATCCACAATCACAGGCCACAGCTCGAAGTGTCCCATCTGCACGCGCTCGCAAATTCGTAGACCAAAGCCTGGCTATGAAAGGCAAAAAAGCAATTGCCAAGGCGAAGAAAAAGGGTTGGGAACGACGGCCAGGTGACTCAATCTTGCCACTCCACTTACGCCGTCTGATACGATATTCTCTAGCGAATATCGGAGTCATGAAATATCAAGGGGCACCGCATGGATTTGCTCGTAGTACACGGTAGAAAGATCAAGTGTTCGCCCGTCAGTTACGTCCCCGAGAACATTTCCGCTCGAGGTTGCAAATACGGTTCCGCGGCAATAACCCACTCTCATGCCGACTTCTGGACCTTTGCCTTGCCGTAGTAGTACCCCTGTCGTCCAATACCAGCAAACCAGGCCAATCTGATGGAAGTCTCAAACACTGAAACCCTCGGGGCGCGGGATCCTCACCTCATGCTTAGAAGAAAGACGACAAACGTAATGTTTCCGTGAGTCATCGGGTTCCACGATCCAAACGAATACCGTAGGTCTTTTGGGAGGGCGGCCCACGAAAGTATGATGCTGTATTTATGTCAACGTAGTCGTGGACATGCAGCATCGCAAGCAACTCACTGTGTCACCTGGCAGCACCGTAGTCAGCCCATGAAAACTGCATGAAAATAGGAGGAATCCACATCTGCCAAAGCAAGCGCAGTCAAGCTCGCACCCAAGATACGCTCCTGAGCCTCAGGGTTATGAGGCAGGGTGTCCCTGATTGCTCGAAAGACCAGCGAGGATATTAATCCCAGCAGCATGTAGCCTGTAAAAGCGTCCCAAATGATGAGCACGTTTGATGGGGTTGAAGATATGATGTGTGAGTCACAATTGCCAAGCTGCCATATCGCCATCGTCGTTCTTGCGTCCAGTGCCTTGGGCGGGGTTCCTGCAGGGATGAGCTGGTTATGGAACCATTCTGGTCCGGGGAAGAACCACGCCAGGAACGCAGGGGAGATCGTCGACACTACCGTCATACGTTAGCTGTGGACATGTTCAACGCAAACTCTGCAGAAAACTGACAAGGTTCGAAATAGAGAAACAGGGCCTGGTAGAAACCAGGGAGTGCAGGAAAGTTACGAGGCATGGTGGCAGCTTTTGGTCGTCGTCGTCGAGTGTCTAGTTATAAGACCTGGTCCTGAGAACCGCTACGGCTAGCAGAACGAATCAGAGAGAGGCACTTGGCTGCTCGCACAGAAATGTGAGCCGCTTACGACGCTGGTGCCTCGAAGAACAGGAGGTAATTGTCTGCCACGCGTTCTCTGCCCGACACTTAGAAGCGTCTGAAAGTGAACGACCAAAGGTACACCACCATCATACACTTGGACCACACGCTACTCACTCCCGGGACACACTTTGATGATAGCCCCGGCTCGTCGGTGTTCGATCTTCCCGTCCAGGCTGCTGTGGACCCCAGCCCGCAGCCACTGGCAACTCGAGGAAGCAGCAGCAGCACCGTTGACCCCCGCCCGATGACCAGCGTTCAGACTACAGATACACCGGAGCTATCTCGCAAGATCACGGTAATATCAGGCGGTTCTGGCGGAAATTCCATCTGTACCGCGTTCGATAACGCGTGTTTTGTGCTTCCCGTTTCAGACGACGGGGGTTCGTCGAGCGAAATCATTCGTGTTCTTGGAGGTCCATCTATAGGTACGCCACCTCCGCGCGTTTCTTTGATTGATCATCCTCGCGGGACATTGACTCGAAGCACGCAAGGTGATATTCGTTCCAGACTTGTCCGTATGATACCCCCAGCGCCCAAAAACTCTCCCCTCGGTGCCGTACGCACACTTCTTTCATACAGGTTGCCCGCGAACGTCTCCGAACGCGAAGCTCGTGAAGAGTGGAGAGACATTATCGAAGGACACAGCCCTCTCTGGTCGGGGATTCCCAACGATCGCAAAGAGACCATCCGAGGTCCGTCTTGGCTACTTTCGTGACGTATGCGCACAAGTCAACGGAATGCATAAACCATCCCGGGACTAGGTTTTCTCGTCCACTTTGAGAACGAGGTCCTCAAGCGTGCTCACAAAAACTTTTCTTTTCTAAACGGGAGGTAGTGCTGAGCTGATCTAGGGAAGTTCCACGCTGAATGATTATTTCATAGCGTCGGAAATTATTTTATTTCTGGTGCCCAAAATTTCTTTCGATCTCTACCATCAGCCATATTCCTGTTTGCATCCATCACCAACAGCAAGGTACATCCAACCTTGGAATGTGGCTCTGCCATCAATTGACACGCTGTAAAGGCGAATATACTACCGGTAATAGTAACCAACCACACGGTGACTATTGCTGCGGAACTCGTAAGTTTCGTGCTTAAACCAGGATGGTGCATGTATGGCAGTACTTTCAATAGGAGAATGGTGTCAGGCTCGTGGGACAGTGCGAGATATCACATCCCGTGAATCCCTCATTATCATTCGAGGAAGACGATCCCAAGATGGATTTGTTTTCCCCCGTGGACGGCATGGGTGAGAGCATTCCCCGCAGATCTAATGTCATGTATAGCCAGACGGACAAAGACCGCGGTTATGATCCATTGCAAGCAAGGATATACAGTGGGTAGATCGCTGGATAGATCTTGTGAGTTTGGAATTGCGTCCTGAGATAGGGTTGTATTACATCAATGCGTACGGCCATGAGGTCCATCCCACGCCGAACCCTGAGTTCATCGCGACACTTGCGACATCCGAGGCATTGGTATATTCTTGTGGTTCTCTCTGGACAAGGTAAGCTCTACCTTGGATCAATGGTTCTGAATGACACACGGTCGCAAATAGTGTGATCACGTGCTTAGCTCTTCGCGGTGTGGCATCTGCGATTGCAAGGTCTAAGTTTTTACGGGTTAAAATCCTTCTATGTGGGTTAGGTTACGCTTTCATCATCTATACGTTTACCTGATTCGGACAGTAAATGGAAGGAATGACAGGGAAACCGACGGTTACACCGCCGTAGACTATGTCAAGTAAGTACGGTTACTACTCGGTTCAAGTATGTGGCTCCGCAATCTCACACTGCCCCAGGGCTATTGTTGGAGTACTTAACTCCGATTACCAAAAACCATCCTACGGCCTTGGGAATGCAAGTACGGTTTACCCGATCTCGGCGTTTATCACCCACCTCGTCTGGCTTGAGGGAACACTCATCGAGGTGGACGAGACGGCTCTGACAGTCAGTTTGGACTCCATCGTTCGCTGTCATTGCGCTTCACGTTTTTGCATCTTTCAGAGATTAGGTGTCAAGACTGTCATGGTCAGGGGTAACGTTGAAGGCGATGAGGATCAGGGTCCGCGGTATGATGCGGGCGTGGTCGGACAAGCGCTCGCGCAGATCCTGATACGATAACGTTCCTGCACCCTTTGTCAGCTGTTGACGTTAAAGAACATGCGACAGCTGATTCCATCTAGGAACACTTGTCCGAGGCTTACCGGACTGACTGGGAAGCAACGGCTCTACGTATTGGAGCCTCCAGTGTCACATAAGATCAGGCCATACTCCTTGATTATATCTCTTACTCACGCGGTTTGCACTTTGGCCCCATGCGTTGATATTTCTGTCGCCCTTGTTCTGGGTAGGTTGGCAGTCGTGGGCTTGATGGCACCCTGGTTGGCCTATGTCGAGCCAATTTCTGCTAGTTGATCGGCAGCCGAAAACACGTCGTGTCCCATCAGACTCCAACTTGCTCACGCTCGTCTTCTCACTGCTCGATCGCCTGTGCTCTTTCCCATCATCATCATTCGCTCTGCTCGTGGATGTTTATTTCAAGCTCGGACAAGACGATTTCACATGCCCAAATCCCGGCGTGAGATTCACATGTCGGCTCCATTTTCAGCGTGGCAAGGTTTCAGACGTGGCGCATTACTTTCCAGACCACGTTCTTTCATGATGGGCCGTTGCGTGCGCAAGACGTGACGGTCCCAAGTATGACACGGGCATCGGGTACCGGGGATCATGTAGACACGAAGCCGTCGCCTAGCTGAAAAGCTGCCTCCCCCCGACGTTCGTGGTGAGAGAATGGCTTGTTCGTTACCCGTAAACAATATTAGAAGGCTCGAACAACGCCGTCCGTGCTTTTCCGACTACCTCTACGTGGTCAGTCACGTGCGTCCTTGGCTAAGGCTGTCAGCCACTTCATCATGATGTATCCCACTGAAGTGTGTCGCTGACAATGGCAGCAATTAATGATATTCTGTTCCGGTCTTAAGCAAACAGGCATGCGCCACATAAACCGTACGACCTCTGTCAACGACGACTGCGATCGGATCTCATTCGTGGACGTAGGCCAGATTCAAACGCTATCTGTGGGGGGGTTTCGGCCGACGGGGGAACCAGGCTTATCCTTGTATCATATCTAGTGTTGGTAGATGCTCTTATCACTACTCTAAATGGTTACCATACAACGCCTTGTTGGCAAGACAAACAAATTGGGGGTGGCGGCGTGAGTGCGCGCCACCTTGGGAAAGCCCGCTCGTTCCAAACTCATGACGTGCGAGTCACGGCACTACAGGTATTGGAACCTCACGCCCGCATCCTCGCGTGCTGCTGCCCTTGACTCTAGCCGTTCGTTGTCCACGATTTCCGTCGCAGCCTGGACGTTTACCCTAAAGAGCCAGACATGAGTCATTCGCACGCTTCTTCTCCCCACCAAGGTCCTTTGAATAAATTTCCGTTTAGGCTAGCTCATCAGGCTCATAGATGTCGCTGGGGTGTTCGTGCACGACGCCAAAGACGCGGCACTGACAACCAATGGGGCCGCGCACTGTGATCCCTATACAAGCTGCCGTCATACACCAGAACCCGAGGGCGAAAGCGACTCGGAGGAGACGACAAGGCATCGAGGACCAGATGGACACTTGGCCACTCCAAATCGCACCGCCTTACCCGTGAGTTTCGTCGTGTCTCGTTGCTCCCTTGCATCGTCATGACCATGACCATGACCATGTACCTATATCGAATACCGACCGCTCCGTCTCGATACAACGATCCACCACAATGACACACGTCATTGCGCATTGCTGATCACGTCCGAGTCCAGGGCGACGAACCGATCGTGACAGGTCTTGATCGGACAGGTTCCCGCGTTCGATTCCGGTCCCGCGTGCGGATATCGGGAGGGATAGGGAGTTGGCGGCGGAGGCGACTCTCTGACGGGCTCTCCTCCAACGCATCTTCCGTCTCTGGCTCGCCCTCGTCTTCCATTTCGGCGCCGCTGCGGACGCACTACGCGGGGAGCAACAGCGGCTGGGGTCCGTTGGGGAGCAGATTGAAACTCTTGGCGTCGCAGGCCTCGCCGACCTCCCCGTGCCAGGATGACGAGGCGAGTGGTACAAAGAGCAGTGTTGGCGGGAGCGGGCATGGGTATGCATGGAGGCGATGTGCGCGGTCTTCTTCCCGGATGCACGACGATGCCGATGAACGCACACATCTCCTTTCCGCGACAAGGCAGTCTTTCACAAGGAGGTATGTGCACGGTCGTTGCCATGACGATGATTCGGAGCAAGAGCAGGAACGGTGGTGGAGAGAGCGATTGATGGATGAGGTCTTCGGATCATGGCCAGGACGACTGTTCAATCGACATGTAAGTTGTGCATGCTCTCGAGGGGTAACCGGTCGCTGATGGTTCCTTGCGACGCCAGTGGTGGTGGTGGCATCTAGAACCCATCTTCTGCTGTCTCTGCGAGTCAGACGAGGAGGAATGAAAAGCCCATCTCTGGTCCTCTGGAGGACTTGACGTTGTATGACTACTTCACATTATATATACCACGGCGTGTAATATTCGTATCACATATCTTCTATGTATCATGGCACTCTAACACTCTTGTTGAAAGAGTCGAGAATAAGTAGATCGGGTCAATGTTTAGAAATCATGGTAGTAGGAAGTGTTGTAATGGGAGGCAGCAGGCCCGCTGCGGTCTTGCGCGCATTTTGGATGAGAAGTTGGTCCATGAGAACGATAGCTGCCATGGCTTCGACGATAGGGACAGCACGAGGCACCACACATGGATCATGACGGCCTCGGGCGGACAAAGTCCCTGGAGTTCCGTCATACTGAGCGGTGTTCTGCGGCTGAGAGATGGTGGCCGGAGATTTGAACCCGATTCTATACCAGATGATCCTCAGACGACCTGCCTGGTCGAGGGAATTGCAAGAATCGACTTGCCTGAAGTAAATGTCTTCGCCGTTGGTGATCCCTCCCTGGATACCTCCGCTCCAGTTAGTTGAAGTACCGAGTTTGCCGTTTTTCAGTACAAAGGTATCGTTATGCTTGCTCCCGGGAACTTCGGTCCCTTTGAATCCAGATCCGACCTCGAATGCCTTGGTAGCGGGGATAGAAAGCATCGCTTGAGCCAATTTGGCTTCGAATTTGTCAAAGACGGGCTCTCCCAACCCCGATGGGACATTACGGATAACACAGGTTACTGTGCCTCCAATTGAATCCTGAGAGTCTTTGGCGCGGATAATGCGCTGGCCGTTCGAGGAATAGGCAGTGAGGTAAGCTTAGGCAATCGGAAATGCGATGCTCGACAGACCTACCTTGGTCATCCGTTCAGCCGTTTCGGGGTGAGGGCAGCGCGTGGGATGTCTGTCAACTTCTTCACGCGTAATGGTCGCTAGAAGCTGGCGGAATTCGGGGGAGAGGATGTCTTCAACGTCGTCGTTGTCTTCATCGCCATCAGGGGTCATGGATGGCGGTGCGGCATTCAATGGCAAATGGATCTTGCCGACGGATGAGACGAAGGCGACTATTTCAATGTCGTAAACCTGTTTCAAATACTTTTCAGCGATTGCACCAGCGGCAACGCGTCCTGCTTAAACATTAGCCATACTGCAGAGAATGAGGCTGGGCGAATTCACCAATCGTCTCACGAGCACTGCTGCGCCCACCTCCGCTGCTTGCCTTGACGCCATACTTTTCGAGGTAAGTGTAGTCTGCGTGACTGGGGCGGGGGTAGAGGTCCGTTTCGGAGTAGTCCTTTGGGCGCTGATCCTCGTTTTTAACGAGGAGCCCGATGGGTGTCCCAAGAGTAACCCCGTGTTCGATTCCGGATTGGATTTGGACCAGGTCCTTTTCGTCCCTCTGCCGAGGATATGAGATGAGAAATATGATGGAACCATGACTGGACACTTGCAGGTGTGGTCAGATTGCTCTGGCCAGGCCGCCTTCGGCTTAGCTGGACTTGGATGTCTGCAGCAGATAATTCGAGACTCTGGGTCTGGTCAGCCGAATGATCGCAGACCGAGGCACATGAGTCATACTGGGGGACATCCATCAATGATGGCACCAACAGAAGCACAGTGGCTTTCGCCGTAGGTGGAGACGCGGAAAATAGATCCAAAGGTTGACATCGCAGAACTGCGATAGAAAAGCGGTGACAATAGAACGGCAGCCCGGGTGGGAGAGAAGTATTACCAACAGGCCTTTATAGCTAGCAGCGCGAGGTGGTAATCAAGATGACCCCAATGCAGCGGTACTAAGCCGTAGAAGAGGGTTCTGAATTCAGCGTCGCTTGAGAGACTCCTCGATCTCGGAGGAGTACGATCTCGTGGGAATGGCAGTCACAATCAGCTCCCGCTCGTGTACAAAGGCTTATTTACTCCCTACATTTACCGCAACCGTATCGCGTTCCCTATCATGGCTGCCAATGGCACAGTCCCCGCCGCCGTCGCTTCCGGCTCAAGGTCTCGCCCACAGGCAAGAAAGAAACCAAATGACGATGCAGCATACTTTGGACCACCTACCGCGTCTAAACGACAGGCGGTTGATAGAGCGGAGGGTGAGCCACGGGTGAAGAGAAAGCGCGCAGAACCAAGAAAGGTGGACAGAACAGGCGTCTGCGTGGACGCAGAGGACGAAAAATCAAGCGTATGTTCCCTTTTCGCCCTCGGGGACTGCGGCCATTGCACCCATTCGTGTTAGCAAGGCTCACTCGTTTGTGGGCAGATCGATTTCAAAAGCTTACCTATGACCACGCTCCACCGATACGTCTCCCATTT
>JBBPTC010000050.1:32465-49372 GCA_038093955.1 Boletus albobrunnescens
TGTTTTTTCGCACAACACAGCGAATGTTTTCCTCATCCCCCCCTCCCCCCCTTTGCGCCCCCCTACCCGTGGCCCCCCCCCCCCCCCCCCTTTTCCTTGTGACCTTGTGTGTGCATGCAGGAGGATCCTGAACGTCTGCATAGCATAGCGGCGGGGCCCCTTAATTTCCTTTTTTGCTAGCCGCCGTCCGATCACAGCACACTCAACGGCCTGTCAGGGGATAACGTCACACACATCGTCTTTGTAAAGAAAGTTTCCACATGGCATATCAGGGCGTATCACTAACCAATTTAGTGAGCGATGCTGTCATGTCCGATATCCTCCGGTGTGCGTGTTATTTTGATACCGGGCCGGATTATCCTGACGATCCCTTCGCGAATGCGCTGGATAAGACAATTGTGCGGCTGAGATTGCTCCGCTTGGGGATTATTAATCCCGTACCAGGGTTATCGATGCGGCACCTGATTAGTCATGGTTTGAAAGGGTCTTGGCGTGCAGCATCGTCATCCAAAGACCACGGACGACCTTTTTTTGCATCGCACCGACTGCAGCGGAACAGCCGTGTTTCTGCTGCAAGTCGTGTTTGTTCATTTCACGACCCTACCACTCAGCGACTCATCGAGATTCGGGGCAGGCGCTGTAACTTGCAACGAAGCTTACACACGTCTTACTTGATTAGGGTTGAGGTGCCCGGTTGCTATTTAAGCGTCTCTCGGAGCGACAAAAAATGGAAGCTATGAGGTGTGCTTATCTAATTGCATAACCAACTCCACCACCCGTCCAGGGCTCGATGCAGGTTCGACGGGGATTGGGGAACGTGGCGGCCATAGAAGCGTGAGCTGTAACTCAGTGAGGGGTGGCCGCAAGTGATGCGAAGCAAGTCTCGGTCGTTACATCCCGACAAGGACGACGAATGCCACACACAACAAGTTCAAGTTCCTTGTGTAACGAACATAGGAGCATCTGCCACACTCTATCAAAATGGATGTTATAATCGCGTACTAGTCGATAAAGTCCGCGTGACTTTACTCCAGTGACATGATAGCATGCCTCAGAGCGTGAAAAAATCTTTCGCCAACGTATGGCTGTGCTCAGCTAGCGATGTAGACACGTTACGCAGCCGCTGAGCGAGATCCACGGACTACAGAGTGGGCTAGAAGTGAGGATGAACGACCACGTATCTGCATTCTGATAGGGTAATTCATTCTGACAGAGACTCACGTGATCGGGTACGTTGGTTTTTATTCGGCCAGGAAAGGAATAACACGCGTGCCTGGGCATGGACTTGAACTTAGCACGATCGATTACCCGATGTGGAATAAGCGGACCCTGGAAACAGCACATGCCAATCGCGAGAAAGCGGTGGCCTAGACTGAGATATTTGATCAAAGGAAGCTTGAAACCGGCAGTTCGGTAGCCGATTGTCAGGAGGCGAAGTTATCGCCTCCGAGATCTCACACTTGCCAGCAGCCCATGTAGTAATAGTTCCGGAGGGTTCGCCGTATTAAGCCATGGTGCTGCAGTGATTGGAAGACAGCGAGCGGGTGACTTTGTGGCCGCACGAGTAGCAATGGAACTGAAGCGATGACTACTAGTGTGCTAGCCGAACTTCTTGTGATGATCCACAGAAAGGTTCTAGAAGCGGGGTGACGGGCGTCGGGCGTGGAAAGGGAGTTCATGGCGGTGTTGAATAAGGGGTTGTCCGTTAAGCTCTTTAACTCACGGTCACATCCAGGATTGGATAAGCTTCCACGGAACTCCACATGTGCGTGCGGACATGTTGTGGCAGCTGAAAAAAAAAAAAAAAAAAAAAAAAAAGTAGTAGCCGCGACGGCCAACGGCAACGTGGCCGTAAATAGAGCTCGCAGGAACGACAGGGATGTCATGCTAAATCGGTGCATATTCAAATCAGACAACGCGCGAGATGGACCGATCTCAGATCCGTCACCGGCTGCTTGATCGTCTTTGATCGTGCGACTGGGGTGCGAAAGGCCCTGATCTCCCCTCTCTCTGCTGCGTTTTTTCATATATATCACCGTCCTTTTGCGTTTGACCGCTTTCCCTTCCCCTCCTCGTCCCCTTCCACCGATCTTTGCGTGCGCTCCCTTGCTCACGGCCACCATGTCCCATCGACACGTACCCCGCCAGTCTGACCGGGACGTCCGCATGCATGAGCCCTCCCATCCTCACCCCCACGCCCTCATCACACATCCCCATTCCGCGCCTGCCCATCCCCCCCATCTCAACGGCAGCTCTGCAGCTCTCCCCGCCACCCCCGCCACCCTCTCAAACGGCTCCAGCCACGCACATCCACCCACCAATCAGATCGTTTCCCCTGTCGTCGTGCCCAACGCACCTCCACCCAATGGTGTGCCTCCCGCTTCCTCGAGCGTCATTCATAAACTCGCCGTCGCTAACGAGCAGACGTGGCTTCTCATTGGTACGTCAAACTTTTTTTTTTTTTTTTTTTTTTCTCTCTCTCTCTCTCTCCCGGGGATATATGTCAGCGCCTAACGAACGCTCTCGTTTCTCAGGCCGCGTTGCTGAGCAGATGGGTGACCTCGAACATGCCATCACAGCATATGAAAACGCCCTGCGGCACAATCCGATATCCCTGTCAGGGCTGACCCAGGTTGCAGGAATCGCTCGGATCAAGGAAAACTATCCAAAGGTAGGCTAAGCGTTTCTGCCAATCTTCTTTAAAACCCGAGGACGTCCGTCGCGGAGGCCGCCGTGACATCGCTCTCTTTCGAAGAGATCTCGATCCACGTGTCTTCATTTGCTGATGACTGAGTCACCCTCCTTCCAATTTAGGCAATCGAATACTTTCAACGCGTGCTTCAACTCCAAGAAGACAACGGCGAAGTTTGGAGTGCTCTCGGTAAACACCCTTCTGTATTGTCTCGCCGCCACCACGCTGATTCCATCACCGCGTTAGGTCACTGCTACCTCATGCAGGATGATCTCCAAAAGGCGTACTCGGCCTATCAACAAGCGCTCTATTTGCTACCAAACCCAAAGGTACTACTCCCTTTACCCCTTAGACGTCAACGCGTAACACGTTTCGCTCCGCAGGAGGATCCAAAGCTTTGGTACGGTATCGGGATACTCTACGACCGGTACGGCTCTTTGGACCATGCCGAGGAAGCCTTCGCGTCCGTCCTCAAGATGGACAAAGGTTGGCCTCTTGTTCTATTCGCTCTGGCACGTTTATGTACTCATTTAGCAGAACTAGATTTCGACAAGGCGAACGAGATTCTCTTCCGCCTTGGCATCATCTACAAGCAGCAAGGCAAATACGACGAGTCCCTCTCCTGCTTCGACCGCATTCTTCGAAATCCTCCCAGTCCCCTCGCCCACGCAGATATCTGGTTCCAGATCGGCCACGTTTACGAACAACAAAAAGACGTAAGTCCCGCTGTTCTTCTTTGTTCGGATCGTAATGCACACACCCATCCCCATCCAGCATGTCCGCGCTAAAGACGCATACGAGCGCGTCGTCACTGACAATCCCGGACACGCCAAAGTCCTCCAGCAACTCGGTTGGCTCTACCATCAGGACGGTTCTTCCTTCCAGAATCAGGAGCTCGCTATCCAATATCTTACCAAGAGTCTCGAGGCCGGTCAGTCGATGCTTCCGCACCACATGGACGTCGCTCATAGTTTTCCATAGACCCGTCTGATGCCCAAAGTTGGTATCTCCTCGGTCGTGCCTACATGGCAGGGCAAAAGTACAATAAGGCGTACGAAGCCTACCAACAGGCGGTCTATCGCGACGGTCGCAACCCGACGTTCTGGTGCTCCATAGGAGTGCTCTACTTCCAGATTAACCAGTTCCGTGACGCCTTGGACGCGTATTCGCGTGCCATCCGAATCAACCCATACATCTCCGAGGTTTGGTTCGATCTGGGCAGCCTCTATGAGAGTTGCAACAATCAGATCTCGGACGCTATCGATGCCTACGCACGGGCTAGCGAACTCGATCCCGGAAACCATGTCATATCACAGCGCCTGCAACTGCTGAAGAACGCACAGGCTACCGGTGGACAGCTTCCTGCCGCACCCGGGCCTCAAGACGTCCATCCCACTGCTTATGCGAGCGCCGTAGTGCCACCACCAGGTCTCACCGGCCCCCCTCTCCTCCTGCAGTCGACGTCGACGTCAAGCGCTTCGCGTCCTTTGTTCAGGTCAGATTCGCGCGGGCCATCAAACGGAGATAACGTCCATCTACCACCACCGCCTGCCCCTGTTGGAGGCCGGTCCTCACCCGGGCCATTCAGAGGAGGACCGCCTCCACCTGTCATTCTCGACGAGTCGCGCCATATCCCTTCCCACACTCCGTTGGCTCCGATGGATGTAGACCGCCCGCCTCATCCTCGTGACTTCTCTGGGCCCCGTGAGCCCTCGACACGCAGCCTGGCCGGACACCAGAATTTGTTGCTCCATCACCCCGTTCCGCAACCTCAGGTTCCAACTGAGGAGTTGCGCGCTTCCGCCGCTCGTGCAACCACTGGGCACAGCCAGGAATATTTCAATCGTCCGATGCGTGCGCCATCCGCCTCTGCTTCGCCTCCACCCCTACCGCGTGCGCGTTCTCCTGGACCTGGATTCCCGCCGTATCCCTCTGCTCGTCAACCGGTCGGGCCTGCCGCATCGACTGCCCCGCGGTCTCCTTTTCAGCGTGAGTCCGTGCGCCAGGGTGAGCGTGACATGCCATGGGAGCGTCGCGGACCGCCGCCAGAGCACCATCGTGATTGGGATCGGGGCCGACCAGAGTACCCTAATCACCATTCGCAACAGCCGTACTATGCGTCGCGGTCTCCTGGGCCTCACCATCGTGGCGTGAGCCCGATGGAAACATCCCCACGTTCTGCCCACCCCACCGCCCACCATCCACGGTTTTGGGATTCGAAGCCGCCTAGCGGACCCCCTCATCCTCGCTCCCCGCCACCCGGACTTTCGGCACCGGGCGAGAATGGGCATTGGCGATACGACCCTGCGCGATTTGACGCACGCGAGACCCCGAGGCAGACGGAAGCGGCACCGGACCAACGCCAACAGCCTATTGCGATGGCCACATCTCCAGAGGGCGTTCCGCGTGTCCCTCTCCACACGAGTGGCACGAGCAGCATGCGCATGTCAGAGTCCCCAAACTCGACACCTGCTCCTGATGGGAAGGATCGGAGGAGGAAACAGACCAAGGAGAAAGATTCGGACACACAGAGCGTGTCTGGATCCATTCCAGGGGACCTTTCGAAGAAGGAACGCAAGAAGCGTCAGCGTCGCACAAAGGAGGACCAGTCTACGAGCGTGTCGGCTTCATTCAAAGTTGGATCGTTTTCTGCCAAGGATGCTCAAGATGCATCGAGCTCGAACGGTTCTGGTACCCGTTCCCTACAGCCTTCACCAACTACCGTCACTCCCCGCCCCCCTTCACGTGTGGTGGACGAAGATTACGATGAAGGCGTCGCGGACGCGCTCGTCGTCCTGTCGCAGTCTCACAGTGCACCGATGCACTCGCCCACGCTATCGAACGGTAGCAGGCATACAGCAACATCCCCACGACCGGTGATTTCCCATCGTGGGTCGGTGTCAACATCTGGTAGTCGTCCTTCTCCCCCTGGTGGAGCTTCTCTCAAACGTCCATTGAGTCCAGGTGTAGATGAGCTGGACAACAAACGCACACGTGTGGACCCCATGAAGCGCGGGCCGCCGTCCCCCACCGGTCGACACACGCCCGTTCCCTCCTCGCGGCCCTCACCGATTCCATTCCGGACGCAACCCGCCTCTCACTCTCCCGAGCTTCGCCAACACGCTGACGCTGGACACCCGTATCCCCCCAGTCCGCCTTCTATTTCTGTGTCGCTTCCCCCTCACCCGCGTCCGATTGGTTCCGGTCATGCTTCTCATACTAGCTCATCGGCACCTATCGCGCTACCCCCCATTGCGACGTTGTCTCCTGCATCGACTGCTCCCTCGCCGACGGACGACCGCATGGCGATTGATCGACGTTCGCCTTCCCCGCCGTCGAGGGGAAAGTTGGTGGACGTGATGAATCCAGCTGCGGGGTCTCCAACGGCCCGACCTGTCGCATCACCACCACGTTTGCATGAGAAGAAGGACTCTTCGCCTTCCTAGTCGCGTCCTTTCCTTCTTGATGGCTGGCTTTGCTACGTATGACGAATGATTTGATATGAAAGTAATATTGCCAAATTGCACAGATGCCCAAATCATTATGTATTACCGCACATATGTACATATAGTTTGTCTGCAATTACCATGATAGAGCCTAATTTTCATTTCTCCTTGTCTACGGAGTTGATTCGGTGCGGCGTGTGTATGGCATTGCTTTGTTACTACGAAACGCTCACATTCTCACACACGCAAGTCGTCGACTACCTCGATTCTTTAGTTCCAAGCGCTCCTCTTATGCGTCCCGCGCCGTCATGACATTTGTCAAACACGTGTCCGTCGAACTTGCACTAGAACGTTCACCGTCGTGGACTGGAGATGGCGACGGTGGTGTGGCAGGGGCCCGGGGCGAGGTAGAAGCAGAGGCAGAGGACGTGGCCATGACCACGACCGACGAGGCACAAGGCGTCATCGACCAAGATTCACTACGCGCTGAGAAGGGAAACGAAAGCCACGTCGGAGATGGGGACGGAGACGGGAATGGGAATGGGAATGGGGAGGAGGACGAGGAAGGTAGGTGTGGCGGTCTAGTCGTCGCTCGCCGGCCGTCCAGAAGCTTGTCGCCTCTTGGTTCTGGTCCTGGTTCTGCGTCTCGGTCGCTTTCCGATTCGAATTCCCACTCGCATTCACGGTCGCGGTCGTCGTTGAGGGAGCCGCTGGAGATGGAGTCGTCCGTGGCGACATCGTGGACGCAGGTGGATATGGATGAGGTGGACGTGGGTGGACGACCGAGTGAGGAGAGCGATAGGGAGCGACGGCCGAGCGGCGAGGTCCATTGTCGAGCAAGCACGGACCAACTGGAATTGGAGAAAGGTGGCATCGATGGAGGGGCGGGGGAGGAGAGCAAGGGGCCAGTGGATGACACCGAGGTGGTGTCGTTGTCACGCGTCCTCTTGGACAGAGATGGGAGGAGCGGAGGTGGGGAAAGGAAGGAGGAGGTACTTGTGATGCAGGAGAAGGATCTAGGTGAGGAGTGGCATCCATTGCGGCATGAAAGCAAGGCGCAATCGCAAGAGGACGGGCAGGGCGAGTGCGAGAAGGGAGAGTTGGAAGAAGACGTGGGTTTTGTGCACGCGGGGAGCGCACATGACACCGACCAGTCCCTGGAGATGGACGAGGGGGACCGGTGGCGGACGATTGGGTCGCGTGGGCGCAACCGCAAACCTTTGCGACTCGAGTTCAAGGCCCCGTTGCCGACGGAAAACAACGAGGTGTATACGTCTGACTATTACTCGACGCTCAACTCGAAAAAGTTTGAGACATTGCAGAAGAGGTGTGTCTGCACTAATCGCGTTGGTGTCTCGCTGCTGATTTATTTCATAGTCGTCAACGTCCGTTGATTCCACATTCCGCGTATTATTTTGGACCGCCGCCGTCTGACTCGGCGTACGGGACTCCTCCAGTCGGTCAAATAGGTGTCCACCACCCACGCGAGATAGTTCGCGTCGAGCGGGATTACGCGGGGGGTGAATTGACTCAGTTCTCCCCAGTATTTCCCCTCGAACTAGAGGGACGGGTGCGTGGTTCCTAGGTTCACAAGTGGCATAAGAGTTGACTGCCGTTGGCAGATTACGCCGACGCAGTTTCATCAAACCATCAATGACATTAACGAGGTTTTGATATCGGCTCATAGCATACGGCATGCATTCATAGACAACTTTTTGGCGGTGATCACGCTGCAGCTGTCAACACTCTTTTTGAAGTCGCACTATAAAAAGGTGAGCGATGTGCGTAGTGAGTGGGATGATGTCTTAGGACGGGAATGCTTGCAGGAAATGCGACGGCTGAAAAAGAAGATCGAGGAGCTAAACACCCAGCTGTACAATCCGGTCGGGCTGAATATCCTTTGGCCACAGAAGGTCGCATTTCTGTTTGTGAGTGATTGTGTGTTTTGTCGTCAAGTGTCTCACTGAAATTGGCCTCCGCAGTTGGAAATTGAGTACTATGTGAGTCCGTTCTCCTTTTACTGCAGGTGTTATTTGCCGATGTGATTCTAGTGATACCCACTGTTAACATGCGTTCGATGGGACGTAATGAATCTTCTGCCGATAACTTAGTATATATGAATCATCATCTTTCTCTTACTAGGCTACTCGACGTTTTTCTTTCTTTCTTCTGACTGTTACTCTACATTAATGTGCGATCGGTGCAGATAGATATACGAGGCCGAGATGAACACTAGTCAAAAGAACCCGGGAGCGAGATGCATTGATGGCGGGGGTTGAGAGGGGGGAAAGGTGTCAAATAACGTTCGGAACGAGTTTGGGTCCGACTGATATGCCGTCGCACACGCAGCCTCCCCTCGCCGATAAAATATTATATTTATATTTTGTGAAAATAAAAATAGAAAATAATCTTATAGGCCACAAGTTGGGGTGACGACTCAGGTCAGGAGTCAACCATGAACTATCCATCCATCAGCACCCTCTGGGACATATCTCAAGCACCCTCACACTTCTCTCAGCTTCCAGATGACGACTTCCTCGCCCTCCTACAGAAACAGTTCGCCACCGCCGACAGCCCCGATCACAGCGTCAACCCCCACAGCGAACAGAACCGACGCCAGTCCCTCAGCTCGGACGATAGCAGCCCCAGCCCGCCTGGCTACACCGATGAGGCGTCCACGCGTCACTCTTTCCATGCCCGTTCCAACGATACCGAAGACGCCCCTTTGAAACGCAAGGCCAGCGCTGACGACATGGAATCTGGCCCAAGCTCAAAGAACCAACACACCGGTTGGTCGCATCCTTTCCCGATCTCTAACCCTTCATTCACCTCACAAGCCGATGACCCAAACCCTGCCAAAAAGTCACAGTCATCGAGACGCAGATCGACCGGTAACCCCCTGGTCAGTCCATTCCCGTATCCAGGTGCATCGTCCCTCACACTTGCCACAGCAAGACGAGTCTCGGCTCCTCAAGCGCAAGGAGCAAAACAGGGCAGCACAGCGTGCATTCCGAGAGCGCAAGGAGAAACATGTCAAGGACGTGAGTTTGCGATGCACTGCCCCTGTCTCACCCGCCTCATCTCTTCTAGTTGGAAGACAAGGTAGCCGCACTCGAAGCAAAGAATGAGGCTGCGGAAGCTGAAAATTCAAATCTGCGCGATATTCTATCCCGCCTTCAAGAGGAAAACGTAGCGTTGAAGCAGGCGCAGTTCACGTTTTCAGTCCCCAAGCCGGCACCAATGCCCGCTCCAGCTCCGAGTTCGACCGCGCAACCCGCCCCTTTCAGTTTCTTTGGCACGCCCCCTTCTTTCCCTCCCACGTCCGCTCCCACTCAGTCCCCTTCAAAGCATGCCGAATTTGGAACAGATCTCGACTGGAATGCGCTCACTACCTTTGACCCTTCCATGCTCAGCGTACTCGACGAGCCTTCAGAGGTGCCCATGCAAACAGACACTGCTCCGTCGCCGTTTGGTCAATATGCCTTGCCACAGTCTTACAAGACCATCGCCAACAATCCTCTGCTCATGTCCTTTGTCGACGAATCACCGTCAACGTCGTTTAATACCACGTCTCCCACTAATTCCCTTGATCACTTTGCCTTCAACTTTTCCTCAGCCCCCAATCCATGGACTTCAACGATTCAATCCACGCCATTTACTCAAAACAGTGGACACAATGATTTTCTACAATCGAACCATAGCCTTGATGAGTTGTTTGGAGGAAATTACATGGGTAACCAGGGCCCTCTTGATTTCAATGCGCTAGTGGAGAACACATCGGTGTCGCCCGTAGCGCATGCCAACGGTGTGAAATCTTCCTCAGCCGCTCAGAAACCGACATCATCGCCGCCCTCGAACTCGAACAATTCATCACCGAGTACGTCTACTTCTCAAAGTCCATTCAGTTGGACATTATCACAGCCTGGAGAGAGCCCCCCATCTGCGTCCGAGTCCACGCCCAGTAGTGCGACTGCCTCGGCATGCCATCCTATCGTGCTGAGTCGGACCGACATTGCAAAGCACATTGTTGCCGAGGGTCCATCGCCATTTACCGACCTCCCCAACCCGTCGCTCCGTAAGACGTCCGATATGTCTACGGGAGAAATGATTTCCTGTCAAGGCTCGAACTTCCCGCGGACAAAGGAGAGCCCAGAAAACATCGAGGTGCTTAAAGCGTGGAGGTGTATCACGCAGAATCCCCATTTCAAGGTTTGTTTCCCGTTTGTTAGATGGTGGACTTGTCTCGACGCGTTTGATGAACAGGATGCTGATATCAACGAACTGTGCACCGAGTTTACAAAGAAGGCACGATGTGACGGGACAAAGGTAGTTTTAGAGCCCGAGAGCGTCCAACAGTTGTTCCAACGATTCAAGAAACTGCAAACACAACCATCGATGCAGCAAACGCTATCTGAACGTTCGAGCTCGTAGTCGTCGTGGAACAGGGGGGGAGTAGGTTTTGTTTATCGGGTCAAGTTGTTTATTCCTCTTATCTTGTTCGTTCATGTGTATCATCTTGCTCATCAGCGCCGTACGTGTTATATGATTCACGTGTTTAAGCAGCAGTATAGCGCTAGACCTGTCCCGTTTCGGCTTATCTCTGTTATTATTTTGCTCGTCTGTATACGATGTGGGACGCTCTCTCTCTCTCTCTCCTTGACTTGTAGTCATTCACTTTGCGGTGCTATTGCAGTGTACCGATCAAAAAGGGCTATCCAGCTATCCGCAGCCCCGTCGGTCAATAAACGACGACCCGAAACACGTGTTCTCCCCCCCAGACCGGCAACTAACTCGTCCAACGCATCCTCGGCGTATCGGAATTCGGAACTCGGTATCCGTCAGGTGATCCGGCGTACCACGGCGTTCGTGGGTCTAGAAAAAAGGTACTTCGTCTACTAGGCGTGATAACGGCGTCGACGCTCAAAGAGAACACAAGACGCGAAGCAGTACACGACGATCAAATGTAAACGTAGGACTATGCGATGCAGCAAGCGGCCAGTGATCGATTGATTCATAGGGTTCGGTTAGCTCGGGCGGTGTACCACGGCGTTCGCGGGGGCTACCTCCAAGCAGAATAGAGTCGTCCATGCGAAGAGACGTGACCTGCGGTAATGAAATCGTCCCATCTGTTAGCGCGCCTTCAACGATAACATGCGCCAGTTTTTGTTTCCGCCCTTCCATGTGGTTGGTTGCACGGATTCCCGCGAGTTAACCCTAATTTGGACTTGGACAAGGCCACGTGGGGTTGGATAACTCCCCTCACATCAGCGTTCACACCGCTCCTTTGCAAACGATCCTCATGAGCTCTGAGCCGAATTTCATTTCGACGCGTAACTGCAACACCACCTCGTCCCTTCATTTGTCGCTAAATGAATACATTCACGGTCTTTTTTTTTTTTTTTTTTTTTTTGCATCCATCAGAAACGTTTGCCGTGTACTGCAATAAGGTGTACACTCATCCGAAAGATCAATTGTCTCATGGAGGCGAGACGGAATACGGTATGCCAAGATCAGTGCATTCCCTCGCAATGACTATCCGATCATATTCAACTGTTCAAATCAGCCACGGTGTAAACAGGCTAGACAAGTATCGCTCACGCACGGTACAGATCACACATGGAACTCAATCAATTCTAAAGTCTCAGATGGGGACAAGAGAGCTACAAGTACATGATCGGATCGGTTACAGGAATGCCTTGGCCTGCAGCTGCCATATCCGTGCGTACTCACCGTCCCGGGCCAACAATGCCTCATGTGTACCCGCTTCCTGGATCTCGGCATTGTCCATGTACCTGATGGGGAAAAAAGAGTATCAACCAGTCGCGCCGGGCGGAGAGCAAGGAAAGCACGACGCACAGGATGAGGTCTGCGTGGCGCGTCAAATTTCCGAATCTATGCGAGGAGAAAATCATGGTCTTATTTTCCCGTAGGGTACGCAGTCTCTCAAACAAATCTGTGTGACGCAAGAAGGAATGAGCGGACCAATGGGCATATGGAACGGCCGTGGCATACCATGCTCTGCGCGTGGATCGAGCGAGGCACTCGGTTCGTCAAAGAGGAGGAGCCCAACAGAGGATTCCGTTTCGGAGACGAGTGAGCGCATGAATGTCCGAGAACTAGAGAACGACAAAAGGTAACGGGGAAGGTGACCACGTCAGTAACATGATCTGGGAGCAATATTGATATAGCAAGAGAACATACACGGCCAGCCGCTGCATCTGCCCCCCACTCAATGTCGACTTTTCCGTGGCGCGCATTGAAGCTGCGCCACGAATACGTTTGTAATTCACTTGGCGTCCAAAGAGCATAGCAGTCCCCTCAGGGAGGCTAGAGTAGTAGTCCCTCACTGGTCGGTCGAGGTAGGTGTCGAATCCCTCGGGGAGGTTGTCAACAAACTCTTCAGCGCCACCCAGCCGGGCTGCTTCGCGTATTTTGTCATCATCGGGTACAATGTTCGGATTTCCGAGAGCTATATTTTCTCTAATCTGAAGAGGGATCACATCAAGAAAAGTGCGCAACACAAGGGGGACTGGATACCCACCGATAACGGGAAATTAGTATAATCCTGGAATAAAATAGACACGGCACGGCGCAAATCAGCAAGTTTAAGCGTTTTGATGTCCTTATCATCAATTAGGATGGTGCCCTCAGTCGGGTCGTATATGCGTGAGATCAGTTTCAAAATGGTGCTCTTCCCTGAGCCGTTCACGCCGACAATGACCTGTTTGGGTGGACGAAAACTCAATAAATGGTAGCACGCAGTCATGAAGGCAATAGCTTACGCAAAGCTGCCCAGCCCCGATCTTAAACGAGACATTGCGTAGTGCGTAACTTTCTGACCCCGGGTATCGGAAGGAAACCTTTCTGGGGACACATGAGGTTATGTTGTTCATAGAACACACTTATACTCGCCTGAATTCAATCGAGATTCCATGACGGAGGGCCAGTTGATGTTGATCCTCAGGATATGATACATCCCCGTCTACGATCTTGTTGCGGATATTGGTTATTTCATATAGCCTTTGTACGCTCGTAAATTTCTCGGCGAGATAAAATGATTCTCCAAAGAGACCAAAGATACTTGAGCTAAACGTTTGTGCAGTGTGATTGATGAGTGTAAGGGAAGCAATCGAGATGGGTATGGACGCGGGGTATTGGACAGCTCTCAGAGCAAATACAATCTGGCGTCGGCGGTCAGCCAATCGTCTCTGACACCACAACAGATCACAAACTTGAGGTAGCTCGCGCAACGGCTCACGAAGGATTGACATTAATGTCAAACGATCTCGAACGAGGTGAGCCTGTCTTATTTCCGGAAAGTCACCTGCATCATCCCCGACACGGTTGACGGCGTCCTTGTATACTACGGGCGGTCAACCAAGGGACTGCATATCTGTCAAGAGAGGCGTACGTTTTGCCAAAGGCTCTCCAAGGGAGCCGGCGACGACTTCTTTGCGGTGTATAGGGTTGTCGACGAGATGCTTGTAGCCCTGCATCCGAAGGTAATCTTTGTCTGTAGTCGTTGCAGCCCACACTGATCATAAGTCGCATATGAGGAAGGTGGATTGCGGAAGACGAAATGGACGAACCACCGAGGGAGCCAGACATGATGTCCTTTACGCTGAACCATTGGAACAGCGATTGTGAGAAGCCAAGTAGGGCGAGTAGCGTACCATCCCGCTGATGGCGCACGACGCCAATAAGGACTGACACTTGTGAGAGCAGTCGGATCACAATCGTTAGGGCATCAGATGTCATTCGGATGGTATCCCAGGCCACACTGGACCCCCAAGAAGTGGACCAAGCTGCCTCTAGTTGACGCTGAATGACAGGATCCTCAAACGTGGGGAGGTCGAGCCGTGCCATGGCATAGAATATGTGAGTAGAGTAGAATTGCTTGATAGCGAGGTTCAGGGGATGTGATAGGCTGTGCTTGGAATGCTGTAAGAGACGCTCGGCTACTGCGCAAGCAACACGGCCTGCGGTAACATGGAGGAGAACGTTCTTGTCGACCGTGCGTTTCTCGACGGCAGTCTCGACCTGTGCGCAATGTGGAACAGCGCGATCGGGTTTAAATGAGGTGGAACATACCAGCAGGAGAAGCTGTCCAGAATACCTGGATGGGATGTGAAGAGGTTAACACGCGTCCAAGGTGTGCGAGACTAACCAGAGTGAGACCGCGGGTACAAGGGAGGCAGCGACCCCTACGGCAAGGTAGAGGAACATCAAGACCAAGCAGCGTCGTATGCGACATATGTCTCTGAGCATTCTCCACACATATGGGAGGCTCCGGAACATCTGTGACGCAATTTCGAGACGCGAGACACCAGGGATAGGGATGTCGGAGTGCTTTTCCTCGTAGAGGTCCCATACCCCCATGCGAGTATGTTTGATACGCGTAGTATCGTGTGGGTCGAATACGCCTGGCCTTTGAAGTGGTTTGCGTGGTCTTCTACCCATCGCGAGGAACTGGTTTAGTTACAAGGTCGCAGTGAACCAACCAACCTGGACAAATCTGGTAGTATGTCGGGGTCAAGCCAAATCAGGACGCGCTGTCCTCCTCGTCGTCCACGTCCACCACTCAGCTGCAAACACCAAAACGACGACGACCACGCAATGGCTTCGGATCTCTCTTCTCTCCTCAACTCGTCCAGGGCCCTCAATACCCATCTTTCGCGCCCCGACCTCCCTTCCGTCAACCTCACCCTCGACCAGATCGAGGCACAGTCCCGGCGACTTGTCTCTCGCCAACCGAGCGCACCATCGGATACGGATAGAGCGTGAGCCATGTGCCACTCATCCATCTCGTGTGTCCTGCTCATACATTACTTTGAAGTAACTACCTATTAGCACAGGCGCATGTCGATGCACCCGCATTGGCCAGTTCCATAGCGCACTTGAACACGTCCACCACTTTCTCTCCACTACAACCCCTCCAAGATACTGACGTCGCGGGTTACCTCCGCCATGCACACGAACAAAATCTCATATCCACGATCGAAGAGGGCAGAAGGGAGACCCAGGAGGACTTTTATCGACTCCTCGAGGACCGCAGTAGGAAGGATTGGGAGGCAAAGAAAAGACGTGTCTTTGAGGAACTCGGAGGTCGCTCGAGTAGTGACAATAAGGCGTTGGCCGAGATGAAGAAGAGCTTCCATGCCAGGGGAAGCCTTGCCGTGCGTGACGCGTTGGCTTGCAGTATACTGCTTCCTGATATCCCTGGTTGACAGGCAAGCACGGGTCCTAGTTTGACGCTGCAAATGCAAAGCAAGATGATGGCCTACGACCGTGCAGTCGGCGAGCTGAACGTAGCTAGGTTACGCGGAACGTCGTGTCCGATCATTCATCACCTCATGCAAGCTGCTGCAAGCCTTAATGCCGAGGTAAACTGAGAGTCTACCCATTTCGTCCTTTGACTTTCACGTCCTCAGGCTGCGTCTTCTCAAATGATGTTCAACTTTAATGTCCTTGCAAAAATTACCAGCGAACCACCTGCTCTCCCCCCCGTCGAGCATGCAGGTGCTCACATTCTCAACGCACCCTTGTTTGAGAGAAAATATGCACGCACGTACCTTGCGGACTCGGATTCTCGCGAGGCATCTGCACTGAGGACTCAAATCGCCAAAGGATCCCGAGAGGCACTTGAAGATCAGTATTGGGATGTCGTTGAGGGGTCGATTCAATCAAGACCTATGGAGGCACGCCTTGGCGGTGACCCAAGTGTGGCGAACAAGATTCGAGCGTACCTGTTAATGAAATACTACAAAAACGGAGAGTGGGAGGATCGGATAGAGGTAAGTTGTATGCTCTCTCTTACGGTATCTAACCATCTGTTGTTAGCTTGTAGCTGGCCAACCACTATGGGCAAAACTGTACTACCTGGTACGCACGGGGCATCCACAAGAGGCCCTAGACGAGGCACTCCGATGTCAGGCGGCTATCGAACACCGGGAAGCTAGCTTTGTGAGCGACTTCAAGTCTTGGATCGAATCTCCAGATAGACGGTACGTTGGAAAACAAAAATATTGCTTGCGTCTTATCTTATCGTTGGACCAAGGCTGTCGAAACCACACAGAGACCATCTACAGAGCGTTTACAATGCGCACATGTTGCACTCTGCCTCGGCTGACCCGTTCAAGCTTGCACTATATAAACTCATGGGTCGTTTGGAACCCTCCAGACGCGCGGTGCTTCAGGTCACAACGACAACAGAGGATTGGTTGTGGTTCCAGCTTGCGATGGTATATATTGAGTTTGAGTCATAGTGAATCGCAGGTTCAACTGACGCAAAATAGATTGACGAGGACGAAGATGGGGGTCTTCGTGGGCTGACCGAAGTTTTGCTGAGCTACGGCGAGCGCCACTTTGATGCAACCAATCAGGGCATTTGGGCGAGTGTGCTACTCTTGTGTGGGCAATTCGAAAGGGTTCGTCGTTTACACCATCGTGGAGCATCATATCGACTGATTCTTTCTTACAAGGCCGTGGCTGCACTGTGGGAGCATCCGGAAACTGAAATTGAGGCGGTTCATCTGGCGATTGCATTGGCATACCACGGTCTACTGCGTGTCCCTTCACGTGCAGAGACTTCTGAACTTGGCCCCCGTATGTCCTTTCAGTTTTTGAGCATTTAACGGCCAACTGGAAAACCCCGCTGCCAACAGTGACCTTGTCGCCTCTCGGCCCTCCGGCCTTGAGCCTCTCCACGCTGATCTGGCGCTATGTCCGTCAGTTTGTGAAAATGGACGCGAAAGAAGCACTACAATACA
>JBBPTC010000051.1:7023-35585 GCA_038093955.1 Boletus albobrunnescens
CATACGACATTTAGAGTCACTCGCCTGTTTGCATGGTTTAAGACATATGATTGCCAGCTGACAGGGAAATAAATCTGGTGCAATACCCAAGACAGTTTCTAGTGTATCCAAGGATCTTGTATAATAGGACTCGCTGGGAGGAGGGGGTAGGGTTTCCTATTATCCATGAATCAATGTCCACCTCGATGTAATAAAAATTACCATAAACTTCTCAAAATCTTGGATATGCCTGAAACAGTCTGGACCACATGGCTCTCCTTCTGACAATACCATGCTCTTTCCAGTCCACTGTGGTTTTCCAGAAGGAATGTAGCTACTGGTATGCATCTGATCTTTAAAAGAGCAGTTCTCAAATGTAAATTGTTTGTTCGGGATAATGGGATTAACATACCATGAGTTTCACAAACTGAATGTAGGCAGTTTATACTTGGACAGAAAATCTTGAGATTGGACATCAACCTTTGTCTAAGATCATCTGCATTGGGTGTACGACAAGGCAACTGTCGCTTCTCGCTATCCTCCAACTTGAAGCTGGAACTACCCGGCCAATGAAGCGTGTCTCTGATGATAGCATTGCGAGAGAAGTTTTGGCATATGTGAAACAACAACGAACCTCTGCGACTGATCCCACTGCAGGCCTGTATTGTTTGCAACGCGGACTTCCTTGAACATCTCCATGCGGTCGATATCCTGTACATCAACGTCATGCATGGAAAGGAGTCTTCTGACGGTCTCTATCTGGATCATCTCCGCTGCCACACGCAAAAACCTTTTTACCCCCGACCACGAGCGCCAAGGAAGCCGACTCACCATCAGGATCAAATGGTGTTTCCCACTCCAAAGTCTCAAATTTGGCCTGGTGTGTTTGAGCTGGAAATCGTTCGTCGTCCGCGTATGGCACGAAGCGTAAAACTAGTTGGTGCGTGTTATCCAACAGGACACTCCTGGAGACCGGCGGGCACGACTCGTATTTGGGGTGAGGCGGGAACGCGTCGGTGGCGATGACGGGTATCGAAACCTCCCGCGTCCTTGTGTGGACACGACGATGACCGCCGGGGGCGTTTTGGTTAAAGTGGGTGACGGACATGACCACGACGTCCGTGCCGTCCGCCATCTCCTGCGCGGGTGGCACCCTAGAATCCTGCACCGCGTCGTCGTCGAGGAGGCGTGCCACCATGGCCTTGGCGACGCGCGCGACTTTGCGCTTGGGCGCGAGGATCGACTGGGGGATGGTCTTGAGGATCTCTGCACAGTAGCCTGGTTCCCAGTCGTAGAATTCGTTCCAGACGCCTTTGTAGACGTCCAGTCCAAGCTTTTTGAGCCAGGAGAGGGAGCTGGTAGGGGGGTCGTCAGAAGGGGGAAAGAATGAGCTGGCCGTGGGCGTTATCGATGTTGGGGAATCGGGTTCGGTGCGGTCGATGTATACGAATTGGTCGTCCATTAGAAGCGGGGTTGGTGGAGGAATCGGGGATGATGAGGAACGCGAAAGAGTGGCGTCGAGTGGAGGCCTGTTGAAAGCGAACGCCCGACGAGCGTGTGACAGTATTTGCCTCTCTGGTAGATGTGAAGATCCTGGCTTCTGGAATCTGCGGTGAGAAAGTGTGTCAGAGTAAGACTCACCGACGTGTGGTTGGTCACAAAAGGTAAAGGACCACTTGATTGTCCGAATTTGAACCAAGATTCGTGATCTAGACCACGAAGCAAGATCCTATGAAAGACACGGTGGATATACCACGCTTGCTGCGGAGATAAGGAGACCCGAACACGCTTTGTTGTTGTACAGAGTAGGACGGGCCATCGAACTGTTTGGCGGCGCAATGTTTTTGACGACGGCTTTTGCACTAATCCTGAGCGCTGATCGGCTGGTTAGAAGGGAGATACCTGATGGTTGGTTACTATATTGGACTCGAGTGGCTCGACCATTTTTTGGTAGGCAGATAGTGGTTGCAGCGGCACAGGTATGTAGACTTTGATTTTGTCAGGAGCCATGTACTATTTTACTCCCGCGGAAGCAAATATTCAACTAGACCGGTTTATATATTAGGCGTATCCAGTATCTCCGTGCTGGTACTAGGTCGCAGGATCCTGCTTTCCGTTTGCATCCTTGACAACTACTCCACCACGCTTCCCAAATCGACCGTCTCTCATCTCCCCGACCCTCTTGATGCCTGCATGAATGTCCTCCTCCGTCGGTGCTTTCTTCTCGCCTACCCACTCGCGAATCCACGCGCGCAAGGCACCATACTCTGTCCTGGGAGGTGCATCCACGCGATCAATCGTTTTGACATCCCCATCTGGAACGCGCGCGTTCTCTGTCGTCTGCACCCACCCATCCTCAAACACCGGTCCCCGCAGCCCAACCTCCATCCAAAACACGAGCGCGACTGCAAGCGTCTCCGTCTTCGGCAGCACCCCCAACGCGCGCATCCACACGAGCACCTCTGGAATCTCCTGGGCGCGCGATGAGAGCCCGAGGAGGGAAATATACGTAGCGAACGTGCTTTCCGAAGGGATAACTGTCGGTAGTGGAGGACCCATCTGTTCATCCCCGATGTCAGGTCGGGCCATCGTCGGCCGCTCTGAACCAAGGTGCGTCAAATGGGGCGGCAGGAAACGGTTCGGATGGCCTGCAAAAACCCTGGCCAGTTCTTGAAGGATGCTGTCGCCGCCCTTGGCCCGTGCACTCGTCACACCGCCCCCAAAAGGACCGACTGTACCTCGTAGTGTTGGCCAATTCCCAAAGATCATACCCCTGAATACGGACCTTGCCACTTCCGTCGAGCGACGATTTGCCCAGATGCCTACAACAGACGGAGGTGTTGGCGTTTGGAGGAGGGAGCGAAGATGAGAAGTGACGGTTTCACGGGAGATGGGGGAAATGTCGGCTGCAACGTCTACGCTGGCCTGCTTTGTGCACTCGGGATCATGGTCGAGAGGAGATAATTCTCGCCCGGGTTCACAGTCGCGGTTTTCCGAGAGTTCTGTGCCCTTGTAAGGAGTCATTGATGGGGCGATAGGTCCGTCTTGCTGGGCGAACAGTCTGTTGTCAGCGATGTACCATCTCATAGCTCCCTTCAAACTCTCTCCGTCCATTTTTGAAGCCTGTATCGCAGCTTTGAGCAACACGCGAAGCATCAAGTTAGTAGGGGGGACGAAATACAGCGATGTCAGGTGCGTCCAGATGTAGAAGATCGCATCAGGACGGCGGATACGAAGGAGAGCGGTAAGGAGAACATGGATCGGATGGACTTTAAGGTAAGGAGAAGTTAAGGATTGCATGGGCTTGGAGCCGGAAGACACATTTGGTGTCGGGGAGGCAGAGGCAGAGCGAAGCGGCGATGGCGCCACTTTCTCAATGTCCCTCTTGACGGCCTCGTCAAGTAGACACAAGGCCTCCTCAGTACGTCCGCTCTGAACGAGTACGTCGATACCCACACAGAGCGCCTTTCGATCTATTCTCAGCTCATTTTCCTCGCCGCCCTTGTCTCGTGCGCTGACCACCTCCTCGACAAACTCATCCCATAATTTTTGTGCGTCTTCCAAAGCGTTCCTCCACAGCAAGCCCTGTATGACCACGGTATAAGTTGCCCTGGTCGGCTTATATGCGTTTGTTCCTTGCTTTGTTGCCCTGAAAAGATCGAGTAGGGAGCTGGTAGAGAGTGCGCGGTCACGAGCACCGGCATAAAGAGCCGTGGTCCAATCATAGATATCTATGTTTGACTTGTTGGTGGCATCAGGGTGACGGGTAGACGGAGGAGGGGGAGGCTGGCGAGATTTGGTGAGATCGAGCTTGAGCAGTTGGTGGAAGTATCGGAAAGCGGACTGATGGTCATCTCGCATAGCACGGAGGTAATGGGTATTGGCTTTGTGAGCTGTCCCTCGAACGAGTTCCTCGCCACTTTCACTATCAACAAGGCATTCCTCAGTGGGATACGGCGGGATGGTGCCATTTTCGAGGCATTGCTTCCTGATGGCATGCAGGTAATAGGCGCTTGATTCCACGCTGCCCAATGATGCATATGCCCTCAGTCTTGCTTCCAGCATTTCCCGCTTCTCTGCTCGTCTAGGAGCGGAGGAACCACGACGACGAAAATAATCCATCAACTGCGGCGAACGAAAATTGTCCTTGATCAGTACCCTTTCGGTGTTCGACCAGAGGGTCAAACCTCTGTTTTCCATCTCTTTCAAAACGTCGACTGCAGCGTCATTGGCCGCCCGCGATCTATCAAACAGAGAGATGGCCTGGAGGAGCATGTTGAAGTGGAACGAATTGTATGTACGCGATTGGGCTGAAAGGCAGATGAGATGAGATGTCAACGGATGGAGTAGGGATACGAGTGAGAAATAGGCGAGGGAATGTGTTGTGAGGATGAGCAGTGGGAGGGCGTGGAGCTCGTTTATAAGTGGACGGGAAGGTGGGAGGGACGTGAGAGGAAGTGCAAGGTCATACAATGCTGACTGAGCGTCACTAGGAGATCTAATTTTGTGTGAGGTGAGTGCGAGGACGACCCAGGATGGGGTATGATATGAGGCATGTTCAGCGTGTGTTCGCTGAAAAAGGTCGAGAGAACGTTCAAAAGTGGGAGTATAGACGATGGGGGACCAGCGCATCCACTCGTCGGACGATATCCCACAGCGCTGGAGGACATCTCGGATAGCGGGATCATGCTGGTCAGAAAAACGGAGGAGGGAAACGAGCTCCCATATGGGTTCTTTGGTAACTCTATGGGCGATTCTGGAGAATCCAAGAGTGCGCTGCTCGAGGGGCGCGACGGTGAGCAGTGACGAGACGCGTCGAGCGTGTACGAGGCACGGACATTTATGTACCTGATGAGAAAGACTTTGCATAAGCTGTAGTCGTGTCAGTTGGAACAAACGGCGGAAAGGAAGACATACAATGCCGTCGCTGTGGGGCCTGCTGGACGACGGCGAGACGGTCGTGCTCGACGTCGCGGACGGTGACGACGCGTTTTAGCGCCACAACGACAACAGAGCCAATCAAAGACGGCATTCATGCTCCGCTGCCTTCGCGGTAATCCTTCTTTACTCCCAACAACATCCTCCTCGCGCACCGACAGGCGAAAAAAAAAAAACGACTAGAAATGCCTCGCATTCTCTTCGTCAGTGGTTTCCATCCGTCTACGCGCGCACGCGACCTTGCCTACGAGTTTGAGCGGTATGTGCAATCCTTCCACGCTTTCTCAAAAAAATTTATGCAGTCGCTCTGGCTCGACAGCTACGGCCCTCTGGTGCGGTGCGACGTACCAGCACCACGCAACCCGCATGCCAGTTCTAACCCGTAAGTGTTTCCCGCCATTCACTTCAACCCCTTGCCCAATCCAGTCGACGCGTGCGCTCACGGACGAGGCCCGCGGTGCCTCCGTCGTCACAATACGAGAACGAACGCGAGCGAGACCTGATTTTGAGAATGTGACTTTGTCGATACCGATCCTCCATCTCGCGGGTTCGTCGTCGTCGTCCGCTGCCTCACCGTTCGCGATACTTGCGCGGAGAAAACGTGTTCGCGACTACGGATTCCGTTTCATCATTTCGTCCCGATTTGTCGCTCTTTCGAGTCTTACAAACCGTCTTCGAACGATCGCTCAATCTCGCGTCTCGTAGCTATGCATTCGTCGAGTTCCGCAGCCAACGTGATGCCGAAGACGCTTACTACGACATGTATGTCTCCCCCTCGTTTATCCACCCTTGTATAATTACCCGATGATGTCACACAGGCATGGGAGATACTTCGAAGGTTCGCGATTGGGCATCCAGGTCAGTCCTTTTTGAAAGTACCTTGGCCTTTTGCTGATACAATCTCAGTGGGCCAAAAATCCACCCTCTTCGGTCTGGCGCTATGACAGGCGTTCCCCCCAACCCCACCGTTCTAGCGGACGCGACCGTTCTCGCAGCCCCCGGCGCCGTCCTGACCCTCGTGACGAACGCGATTACCGCACCAATGGCGTCGACAGGGAAAGGGACCTGGTAGACAGAGACCGTGAAACTAGGGACCTGAGGGACAGGAGGAGACGCAGCAAGTCTCCCGATCGAAGGCGGAGCCCTTCGCCTAATGACAGGAGGAGGGGCGATGAAAGAGACCAAAGAGACCAAAGAGACCGGGGTGCGAGGACCCCTCCCATGGAGGATGTGAAAAAGGACCTCGATGATCGAGAGAGGGAGAGGGAAAGGGCTCCTGCTCAGACCCCCCCGTACGATCATTGAGCCTTGGAGTGACCCAAGCATCCCGGTGTTTGGTTAGTATTCGGAGTCGCTTGTTTGAAGAGAACCGTTTTCTTGTTCTCCGAGTTTATTGGGGTTATGCACGATGTCGTAGTACATACCTTGGTGAATGCCATCAGCTCGTTTTAGCACAGCAAAGGCGTGACCCGGCAAAGTTGGAACATTCGCTATTGTCAGCCGCAACTACATGCAGCCTTCATCGCGTCGAGTACCAACCATTGACGACCTCAAGGTATGTCAATCCCGCAAATCTCACAGTGGACGTTGAGTGACTCGACGGCGACCAGGTCAAACTCTGTTACATTTGTCGGGAGGAAGAACGGTACGATGGTACATCCTCTGACCATTTCGTGATACCACCTCAGCTCAACATCGTTCACCAGCCCCAGGCACACCTCCCCGCGCATGGACGCACCCATGCACCTGCACGCTCATCGCCCACGAATCATGTCTCCTTCGCTGGATTCAATCCTCTCAGTCCACCCGTTCGCGCGCTTCCAACGCTCTCAAGTGTCCACAGTGCAGCACCCCCTACGAATTGACGAGCTCGAATCCGTGGCTTCTCCGCTGGCTGGATATCGGCAACTGGGGATTATCCATAGTTGGAAGAGTCGTCAGCGTAGGCAGCTTGACTGTCGTCGTCGTCAGTCTCGGCACAGGTGCGCAGTCCCATCCGATCTCATCAGAGGATTGCGCGCATGAACGTTTCTTGCACAGGGCTGTATATACTAAGCACTGCATACGGAGCGTATGCCGTCCGCGAATTTCTCGGATCAGAGTGAGTGCTACTTTCTCAGTTTTTATTCGCCACGTTGAGTCGGCTATGGTCAGATTGTTCGACATCCTCCTCACGGATGATCCGTCCAACTGGCCCTGGCATAGCTTTATTAACCTCCCTCTGATTCCTCTCGCCCTCATCTTCTCCCGACTTCCCTTCAAATCCAACGTCACACCGCTTATTCCATTATTGCTTGCATGGCCGACGAGTTCGCCTGTTGCGGATTTGGGCAGGATCGGGACTGCGCAGAGCACGGGCAGTCCTTCGCCGACTGCGCAGTCTGGGAAAGACTTGTTCCCTCTCCTCCCACATTGGCCACCACCCCCTTTTGTTCTCGGCCTGTTCATTTTCCCGATCGTCCGTGAAGGCTACAAACGACTATTCTCACAGTTTGCGAAATGGGTGCTCGGTGCCAGGGCTGGTATGGGTAGCGGAGAGCACGGTCAGGGTCAGCGAGGAGAACGCGATATGCACCGGGTCTTGATGGGTGCTGTGGCCGATGAGGAACCGTTCCTGAGGATCCGAGTGAATGCACACATTGACGAGGAAGACGAGCCTGCACTTCCCGGCGCTCTTCCAGCCAGACGCCCAGACCGCGGTCCAAGACAAGCCAACGGTGGTAACGGCGCCAACGACGACGACGACAACGGTGCCGGGGACGCGGCTGCAGCAGCCGAGAACACGATTCGCGTCTCGGGAACGTCGCTGGGACGGTTGATCGGCGGAGCGCTGATCATCCCTCGTATATCGTCCCTCATGGGCTCGATGTTGTACTGGCTGTCCAGGCATTCGGTGTTGTTACGCAAGTTCCTCGCTGTGCGTCCGCCTTTACGGGCGGCGGGACGCGTGGGGCCACTCGGGCTGACGAGCGGGACGGGTCTCGGTGGCATGCACGGCCCGCGTGCGGTATTTGGGGGGAAAATGCTGGGCGAGATGGGGTTGTTGAGGAAGCTTGGATTGGCGGGTATGCTGGGACTGAGCGTGGCCTGGCGGGGGACGCACGCCTGGGTCGAGTGCGATCCCGTCTGGTGCGGTGTTTGTTCTTTTCGTTCTGCGGACGGACTGACGTGGACGTTGTCAGGTGGCGAAACTCGTTGGGACTGGGGCTGTTCACTATCGTACGTCGTCTGCTCTTGTCATCTGGTTTGTCGTCGCGAGGGGTGGGTGCTGACGGACCCGCGTTTCTAGGCCAAGGACTGTATACACCTTCTCCATCTCTACCTGACCAAGCGGGAGTTGGAGAGCCGGAGGGTAAAGAATCGGTCGTTTGAAGGCGTGGACATTCGCGAACTCGATCTCATCGACCCGCAGGCGCACGTGTGACGTGGGAGTGACGGAATCGGGCAGGGCCAGAGGAAGTGGTAGTGGTTAGGGTCGCAGTTGTCACTAGTCTGTGGTGCTGCATGTATCATTTTTCCAAGGTCAGAGATCAGAGCACCGTGTAGCTGCACTTGGGGACGTGCAAAAAGTACATCATGAGGGATGATTGCGCCGGAGTTGTGTATAAAATGGCTGACAGTCGCACGGTTCATTTAGTAGATACAACATGGGTGCGTGGTCAACAAGACATCGCGACACCGACAAGCTACATCGTCCGTATCAATCGAGCTCTAACACCGTACCGCGTTGTACACTTCCCCAACCTGTTGTTCAAACAACAAAAAGTCAGTCATTGATTCATACGCGTACGCGCAGGAAGGGCAAGACGCAAACGCACCCACGAGTCGCCAATGTTTCTCGATCCGTCGTGACAGCGCCACCTTCTCGCCAACTTCTGTGCATGCAGGCGAGGTCAACTGGATCTTGGCGAGGTCACCCTTGACGCTCAACACGCGTCCCCCGGTGGAGGTTGACCCAATGTTGATCAACAACAACTCGTTCTTGGTCAGCTTGGACACCTTGGTTTGTTTCTTGTCTTCCGTCCGGACGCCGAGCAGTCGGCGGAGCAAGAAGAGGCTGATTTCGAGTTCTAAGGGGCGGTTTCGGACGGGTTCATCAGTGCGCATCCAGAGTGTGCAAGGAAGACGAGCAAGTCGTACCTGTGTACACCTTTGGAAGTTTCCCTACAGCGCCTAATACTTGTCCCACTAACCGATCTGCACGGCAGAGCGTCGGGTCGATTTTAGTTCCAACACCGATCAGACCCCCGGGCACGGCGAACGAGAGGTGGTTGCTTTCCGCATGCAACGAGACGATTTTGCTAAAGATCGGTTTACATCTATTTCTTCCCGCATTATCTTTGGTCACGATCCCTGGTCTAATCTCTACTTCTTGGCCGAGTCGGAGAACACCGGTGAGAATGGAGCCACCGGCGACACCTCCCTTCAATTCGTCGACTTCAGAACCAGGTTTGTTGACGTCAAAGGACCGGATGACGATGAGGCGCGGGTCAGAGGTGAAGTCTCGGACTGGGATGGGTATGCGCTTAACGATGTACTCATTGACGGCGTCAATGTTGTATTTCAACTGGGCGGATATAGGCACAATGGGCGATGACTCTGCGACGGTACCTGGCGAGAGCGATCCATCAGTCATCCCATGGAAATAGATCAAGCTTACCTTTGACGAACGCAGCGATACTCTTCTGGTGTTCCAACGCCTGGGTCTCCTTGATCAAATCGACCTTGTTCTGGAGGATTATGATGTTCTCTAGTTTCATGATTTCGACGGCGGCCAAATGTTCTGACGTTTGAGGCTGAGGACAAGTTTCGTTACCGGCGATAAGCAACAATGCGGCATCCATGACGGCGGCGCCGTTAAGCATGGTAGCCATGAGAATGTCATGTCCTGGACAGTCTACGAAGGAGACGTGTCGAATGAGTTTCATACGATGGCCACAACCAGGCCGTTCGCAAGGCGGGCTGTCCTCTTTGTCGGAACGATACGACCGGTAACAACCTGGCCGCGGACATGCTTCGTTTTCACATTTATAAATCTGACAGGCGAAAGGTGGTGGTAACAATATAAATCACGAGCACACAGAGTGGCCCAAGAGAAATAAACAACAAACCTTGGCATTGGCATAACCGAGTTTGATAGTAATGTTCCGTACGAGCTCGTTTTTGAATCGGACCGTCATGACGCCCGAGATGGCCTTTACGACCGTCGATTTTCCGTGCGCGACATGCCCAATCGTACCTAAGAGAACGCCGGGAGAACACGAGTCAACATCGTCGTCCAAACTACGCATCCAGCCTGCCTACCCAAGTTGATCGTTGCCTGGCATCGCGCACACGCCATTCAATGCACTTGTTTTCAAACGAAAAGAGAGGGGGACGCACCTGTTTTGATATGACCTCGGGGGACAAGGGCGTCAGAGTGGAAGGATCTACGTCAATCTTGGGGACGTCTTCGACACCGTCGTCCGAGTCTTCCGATTCGGACTCGTCATGGCGTTTTTGTAGCGTTTCTTCGTCCGACATGGTGGTCTCAGTGCAAGCCTTGCCGAGCAGCGCGATCAAGCGATACTGTAGACCAAATGACTTGATCAGAACAAGACCCCTCGTGGAGGGGTCGTATTTCACGTGATATAAATATATTATTTTATGAGTCCACCCTCCTCGGAGTGGTCGGTCATACATTTGGGGCTACTGGAGCTTCTCCCGCGGCATCAATGTGCTGTTCCGAGTCACCTTGTAAAGGGGCGTCATGGCTACAACTTATTCCAAAAAGTGCAAGCCCCGGGTTTCCCTGAGCCATCGTTTACTCTTATTTCTGTTCACCCAATCTGACATTTCTAACGATCTTTTGCTTTTATTTTAAATCCTTGGTGAAGGTAGTAGGGGACCGATCCATTTGATCTTTGCTCACTCACTTTGCGACGCGCCATCTGGTGGTAACGCAGCAGACGTCAAATTTTCCAGTCAAACTGACGGGGACACCCCACTGTCACCGATGATAGAGAACCCGGGCCAGGTAAGCACGTGGTTTATTTTTTATTTCCGCAGGATGCAAGGTATATCCAAATTCAGACCCCCAAGGTAAGAGCGTTCAAGCTGATGGTTGATTCGCATAGAGCATGCCGCCTGACACACTCATTCTCACAGCGGAGCCTCGGTCAACCGCACTGGGGACGTCCTTTAAACACATCCCGAGCTCCGTCACAGGGGACCACCGCCTCTTCGAGAATGGGCTACGCAAGCCCGACAAGTTCCTCAATGACTTGGACGGGATCCCTAAGTACGAAGGAGCATCCACTGGCAGGTCTAACAAGAGTTTTCGATGCTTAGAAAAGTTTGGGCGCTGGAAGGAGCTACTAGAGATGCGCGACCCTCGGAGCAGGTTTAATCAGACATTCGAAGCGTACGGAGGGTACGGGTCACCCAATGAGGGATGTCTTTTTCGTAGAATAATCGTTCACTTCGAGACAAGGACGATACAGCGTTGTATCGCTGTGTGATACATCTGAAACTGATCCGAGAACATTTCTACCGATCGTACACAGCACAATCTAGAAAACACAAATCACGGAAAGATACAGCGAATATAGGAAGCCGGACACCGCTCGATGTGAAAAATCCATCATCTACGCAACTGCTGTGACGGTCGCTTATTTCCTGTACAGAAAATTCCGAAATGCCAGCGTGCACGAGTCAACAATCGAGGCATGACAGGTTCGTCGTCATCATCCGGTGGAGGCTTGTTCTCGGGTTCCGGCCGTGGAGGGTGCTGCTTGTGCACAGGACGGCTACGACGCGCAACCAAATCCAGCGAGGCTCTCTTCCCCCGCTTGCCTTCCGTCACTTTAGGGGGGAAAGCGTCTGGGGCTAAAGCGACCCGATTAGGATTACATTATATTCACACAATGAAGTAAAGAATCGTACGAGGCATGGACGCTGCGATGTTGTTCAAGGGCCATGGTGGCACACGCAGCGAAGCGGCTGTACGGCCTGATTGTTGAAGCTGTGGCGGCTTCCTTTGTGGCCGAGATTTGCTATTGATGTTTTTCATCAGGTCGGCTATGCCAAGCTGTGCATAAGGATCGTGGTTGCGCCAAATGACCAGCTGGGTGGTCAGCGGCAAGAGTAATCTATCCACTCGTCCTATGCCCAAACTAAAATTAAATCCGTGGGATTCCGAAACAACCCTACCTTGAAGTTCGGCGGGAAATTGGTCCTGGTTCTGGCGAATAATTAAAACGAGCATTCTAAAATAGGCTGATTTGTGTGGCTGGAATTTAGGTGGACATGAGGTGAAGAGGTGGAGTTTCACGCCCGCTCGGTTGAGTGTTGTTCGGGCCACCTAATGACATCGATTTAGGCCACAAGAACCGGAACAGCGGGCAAAATAAATATACCTCCATGATGGCAAGCAACTGTGAACGCGAGCGATCAGAAATGTGTGAACGACAATGTGATCTGCCCACCTTTCTAGCGTGGCATTGAATGTCGGCGTTGGTCAGCCGCTCGCTGTAGTGGCAGAGCTCTTGCGACGCCTCCAAGAAATTCCGTAGTGAAGAGAGACGGTAAGCAACATCGATCGCGAATTTCTGTACAGACATGCTAGGTTGAGATAACTGTGTGTCCTTGTTCATGATGAGCAACAGATCCCCTTGGGAACGGAGGACAAATAATCGGGTAGGATATCCAACGAGGCAGGCTCTTTCAGGTCTTGGGAAGGAAGGGAGACGAGAAAGAACGGGGGAGGGTTATATATACTAATTGTAGCACAGCGTAGGATTGAAGGCGCGTCGGAAGAGTTGCATAAAAGCTGCGGTACGTTCCGAGACAGGGACAACTCGAGTGTCAGTGGAACGCTGATCAACCTGTGCCTGGCATTGAATTTCTACGTCGTCGTGCTGGCTACTGTTGCCTGGGTCCGAACAGCAATTGGCCAGCCCATTGGTCCCTTCATTTGGTCTGGTACAATAAATTATGGGCCTGGGACAACGCGGCGGGTGGCAATCAAAAGGGTCCGAGTTCTAGTTCCCCGACGTCTTGGTCCGTGGGAAGTATATGTACTTACCAATTATATAATTTAATTATTTACATATCCTCACAGCGGCCCGAACTTCGCGTTCCACCCAAGGCCACATGCCACCATGGAGTCGTCTAGCCACAGACTACACGCGGAGCGCCAGAAACAGCTCGAGCTGCGAAAGAAAATACAGCTGCTGCAAGCACAGCTCACCCATATTCCAGACGACGATCCACGTCTACAGTCACCAAAGCGAAAGAAGCCAGACGCGGCCCTCCTCGCGCCCGCGACACCCTCCCCGAGTGAGCTTGATTGTTTCAGCGAGGACGGTCATTAATAACTCAAGATTACAGGGAAGAAAAGGCGGATCGAACAGGCCGCCAGCCAGAAACGTAAACCACATGCTGTAGATTCGTCCATGTCGGAGCGTCCGCGGGCCCACGACAGCGCGCGCTCGGTTGGCAAACCTGTCTCCATCCCTCAGCATGCCAAGCCAGCACTTTCTAATGTGCTTGGAAAACTCGCCACCTTGCGTGCTGGACCCACTGCTCGCTCCGAGCCGGCCCTCGTCCGATCGTCAGACCTTGCTGAGAAACCCGAGTTAAAAATACCCGAACATTGCGCGCAATCGCGCGTGTTTCATAAACGTGGCTTTGAGACACCTGTCGCGTCCACTTCACTGGCTAGCGCACCTCAAAGAGATGAAAACCTCGCGATCGTGGAGGAGCTCCAAATGGGACCTGTGGATCACAAGCCACCTCCTGACGACCCCCTTTTCGAACGCCTGGAACCCAGCTCTGGCATCCATCTCTTGTGCGTCGCCTTTCATTTTGATTTTTAAAAATATTTCTCCCTATCTCTGTCGTGCGACATTAATTAAAAAATAAATGATATTGACATAATGATAGGTCTCGATCACTCCCACATGAGGACCTCCAGGAGTATCTCCGCGGACGATATTACCTCTCCCCTTCGCGTCTTTACTCGTGCATACGACTACTCCCGAATAAATCTGGATATGATGTGCCTGTGGAGGGTGATTGGGTCACCATCGCGGTCGTGGCAGAAAGAGGTCCTGTGAAATACACACGGGCACCGGTGGATATCACTCCTGGGGGTGATGTTCGTGCTTCGGATGATGATGAGATAGGCGCATCAAAGCCTGGTCACAATTCAGGTGCCCGTAACAAGTCCGACAGGAATGGTTCAAAGGGTCAGGCGAGACCACATGGTAAAAAATATGTGAGCATGAAGCTGATTGATTTTGGGGCTCGCTCTCGGTCCTCTGCATCTGGAGGAAAATCCGCGATTCGCGGAGACGCGTTCTTGACCTTGCTACTGTTCGAGTCAGACGGGTTCGATAAAGTGACTAGAGAGGATGGGAGTGTGAAGAAAATTTATCAGGGTGGGAGCAAGGGCGCATTCGAGGCAATGTCGAGACTCAAAGAGGGCGATGTCGTTGCCCTTTTGAATCCAAAAGTTTTGAAACCTCTCCAGGTTCGTGCGTTTTGTTAACTCGTGAAAATATTTTCCGTGCTTATCTCTCCATAGCGCAATGACAATATACCGCATCCTGTGGATAACATCCTCGCGGTCACTCCGGACTCCGCAACTTCAATAGCGATCATCGGACGTGCTCGCGACCTCGGCATGTGTACAGTGACCAGAAGGGATGGTAAACCCTGTGGAAGCTGGACGGATAAACGCGCGGGCGATGTCTGCGAGTGGCATTTGACGAACGCCGTCCAGAGACGGCGGGCAGGGAGAGCTGAATTTTCGGCTGGGTGCGTTTGGGCATTCACTCTCCGATTTCTAAGCGATATTTTTTTACGTTGGATAGGACTTCGGGCATGACGACGACCTCTGCTCGCAAGCGCAAACCCGAATATGATCCGTCGCGTCAGCGGGGTCTTCAACCCGAGCCAATCGCAAGTAGCTCCGTGTATATTGTTTCAGGACATGTAGTTGGTGGATCTACCGGGGACATGTTCATGGCCGAAAAACTGGGAAGAGAAGCACAGGAAAAGGCAAAACGGAGACTTGGACGGGACGCCGATAAGGAGCTGAAGACGCTACTAGATAGGGACAAGGAAGGTATGAGGGCTGTCACGAAAGCTAGGGAGGTCGCAGCCAAGATGTTGAAGGACGCCGAGAGAGGGAAGGACAAAGGGATGAGAAAGAAATCGGACAAGGGCAAGGGTAAAGCAGTGGAACAAGACGACGAGAACGAGGAATTAGCGCCGACGAGCGTGCCTGCGAAGCCAGCGTACTCTGCTAGCATCATCAAACATCTTGGGTTTGATCCTGCCGCAAAAGCGGGGCGGAAGCGTGTGGAAGATCTTACTATCCAGAAAAAGGTACGCTCATCGCAATGTAATGAAACGTTTTCAAGACATTGATCGCATCACAGCTGGAAGCACTAGCCGCGGTCCAGGAATCGAGAAAGGAGATTAACCTCGCTCGACGGCCAGGTCCAAAGATACGCTCTTGTGTATCCGTTCCTGCGTTTATGCTCCAGGAAGACGATGGCGCCAACACGGAGGCACAGGACTCTGATCTGGATGTCGTATCCAGGGAAGATGAAATGATTGATCTAGATGATAGCAGTGACGGTTGAATGGTACAGATACGCACGAGATATACCAGACGCTGGGATGATACCTCTGATCTATACACGGGACTATCTGATGGCCCTTCACAGGTGGAAGGGGACTCAAATCAGGATAATTCGATAAACCCCATTCTTACTCGTACTGTACAAACATGTCTTCTTTCAGGTTCAAGTTTTGATCGAGGATGAGCAGTGAGCACAGTGGAGAGTAAGCTGGAGCTATGCATGCCCTGGCCCATAGGGCCTGAGCAAGGGGCACTGACGGTGTCAGTTGGGGTAGTTTGTTTTGCCGAAACACTAACTTGAGACCTGGACGTGTGCCCGCATCACGACAGTTATCCGAGAGGTGGCGCACCTTGCATAGCATGCTGCACGAGTCGGGAAATCTGTGAGTCGTCGTTGTCTTGGTTTCGCGGTCTTCCAAAACTCGGCTAGCCCTAGAGTTCGACCCCTAGATTTTGTTCACACACACACGGTACTCTTAAATCGCTGGTTACCAACCAGAACTGTCTAGGACATCTGGTTCGAGCGTCCATACTCGGGCCGAGTCCGGAAACCTGCCCGAGGAAAGGGGACCATCTCTCCATTGGTATGATAGTAGTTCTGTTTCGGAGACACCTTTTGCAACCGCACAATCGCTCAAAATGAAGGTTCTTTCAATGCGGAACAGCTTTTGGACTGCCATTCACTTCGGCTTCTTTGCAGATTAGTAACTCATCAAGGACGAATCGCGTGGCGTTGCCGCAGCTATCATACTAGTAGTATATAAGTGATGCCAATATGTCCGCCGATTGACGCTGAAGCACTACGACGGTCGTTGACAACTATGACTTCCTCTAAATTCAGGCGAACATTCATCGTCGGTTGTGGATCCACAGCGTTTATCAAGGTACTGGTTCTCGTCCACCTGTTTGCAATCTGCGAAAAGTTCACCCGAATCCCATAGCCCAGAGGCGAGAAAACAACCGAAGAGGTTAGTCTTCTGCTTCTGCTTCTCCTTCCAGAACAGAGATACATTACCATTACTCTTTAGATGAGTTTGGAGGCTGTGACGAAGGCTTTACTCGATGCAGGCAAGTCGCTCCCATATTTTCCTACTGCGGGTATTATGAGCCCATAACTTTGGAGGCACAACGTACGACGATGTCGAGGCCGCGTTTGTCGGGTTTTGCTATAGTGAATCCATGAGTGGCCAGGTAGGTTTCTAATCATCGGTCTACCGCCCGTGGTCGCTCACGCACAGCTTCGCTGTGCAGAGTGCCCTCTATCATCTCGGCATGACCGGCATCCCGATAACAAACGTCAATAACAACTGCTCCACCGGGAGCACCGCTCTTGTTCACGCAGTCAATGCCGTTAAAACCTCCCTTGTGGAGTGTGCCCTTGCGCTCGGATTTGAGCGCATGGCTTCAGGGAGCCTTACAAACCAATACCCGGACCGTATCGGACCGACCGCCCTCTTTGGCTTAAGGACCTTAGAATTGGAGGAAACGCTGGGCGAGAATTCTGGGCCTGTGGCTCCAAGGATGTTTGCAAACGCAGGGAAGGAATATTGTCTCAAGTATGGTGCCACCGCCGAACACTTTGCCAAGATTGGTGTGTTTGCACGGTATCACCACGACGTAGCGCCCACTGAGGAAATTTCTTTTGTTGATATGTCAGCTTCCAAGAACCACAAGCATGCCGTCAACAATCCGTATGCTCAGTTCCGAGACGGATGGACAGAAGAACAAGTCCTGAATTCTCCCATAGTTGCTGACCAGCTCACTAAACTGATGTGTACTCCAACGTCTGTAAGGCGGTTCATTCTTTTGTTGTGCTCACAAATGCTGACATGGTATCATCGCTTGGTGTCCAGGACGGCGCAGCTTGCTGTATAGTTGCTTCTGAGGACTTTGTACACGCTCATGAGCTTGAGGACCAAGCTATAGAAATTGTTGCGCAAGCTCTCGAAACAGACGAACTCTCCACATTCGAGTCGGAGAGTGCTATGGAATTGGTCGGGTATGGGATGACAAAACGATGCGCAGACAACGTGTTTGCGCAGGCTGGCTTCGCGCCGGGACATGGACGAGATGAGGTTGGTGTTATCGAGTTGCATGACTGCTTTGCTCCGGCCGAGGTGGGTACGCTTATCTCCTGCCATTTTACAATGACAAGAATTGCTTCACGTAGCTCTTTACGTACGCTGCTTTGGGTCTTTGTGCTCCAGGAGCGGCACATGCGATAGTGGATAATGGCGACAACACCGTAAGCTCTTTTTACTCCAACTGGCGTGTAATTCTAACTCGGTTCAGTATGGTGGAAAATACGTCATCAATCCTAGTGGTGGCCTAGAAGCGAGGGGCCACCCCATCGGTGCAACCGGGCTAGGAATGCACTTTTCCATCACGAGTACGTCATTTCACACTAGTTCTGACCTCCCTCTGACCGAATTCCAACTCTAGTGCAATTACGTGGATGTGCGTGCCTTTCTATTCGTTTCATCGTTCCGCTCACCTGGAATGATTCCTGCAGGGTCCGGCATATCTCAAGCCCCAAACTTGTTCAATATCTCGGACAAGCGCGGAAAGTATGGCCTCGTTCACAACCTTGGTCTTGGTGGAGCAGTGATCGTCAGTCTATTACGTCGTCCCGAGTTCTTCGAAGCTGGCGGTGAGGACGGTCGAACGAGGTCCGTTTCTTTCCCTAGGACTCTGCTGGCCAGGCCATTGCATGTACTGATCCGTGAGCGGACACTAGGCTCGGGTATAATCATGCGACGGAGTGCAGGCCAATCACAATGGCAGATCTAGACAAGGTCAAGGCGAAGAGGTCATCGAAATACGTGCTTCAAGCAGGTGTGGCTAGGTTGTAATGACGGATCAGTGATGTTCTCGAGTGACAAAACGACTCGCAGGGGCCCTCGCGCACCTACTATGTACTGGTAGAATTACTCAGTGAGCCTCGCTGACTATTACTACTCGGAATCATGCATCGTGGTGGCGTGAAAAAGGTTGTCTAGTATGATACCTACTGCACGCTGGTGAATCTCTCGAACTGTCGAGTTGGTGGGGCATCACTTCTAGTCCATCGCCTAGACAACCCATCCTATCAGCGACCAAAAGAAACCCAAACGATGATAAAAAAGACGCACCTCTGACTTGACTTCATTGGCTTCTACATTCTCAAAGTCCCTCTCGGCGAGCAACCGCCCGTCCAAAATTTTACCCATGTGGGTTTGCCCAAAGGACATCCCCTTTCGCCGAAGCCCAACCAACACCTTGACAAACGGCAATGGCGTGTGTTGGAACGTACGTTGAATTTGTCCAGAGGGCGACGTACGACGGTGTTCGGGCCTGATGAACCCATCGCATTCGACGACCATTTCTTTATCATCTTGAAGGTCTGGAGTGTGCACACAAAGGAATCGGCATAGTCGGATATACGCCGCATGATCGCTCAGATAGAGCTGTCCGGCAAACACGTTCAGTTGGCTCATGAGTGCTTGGGGCGGAGTCCAGTCAGGCAAGACCGCGGGGATGTTGTACAGGCTGAGAGTGTCGCTCGGTTTCATAGACTTGGTTGTTCGTGGGATGTACATATGAAGGTGGACGTGCTCGCTTTTGCGAATAGAGGGAAGTAATCGATTAACTTCGTGAGGGCTGAGGATGACGAGAATCTGTCTAACGGCTGTTTGACTGGAGACGATCCACTGAACGGGCCGCAAAAACTCGTCCATCTTGGACGATGCATCACCTTCGGGGAGGACGATCGTCCGACAGAAATCCTTCGTAGCCAGCACCCAGCGGCTCCAGATGTGCGAGTCGTTCGTAGCCGCAGAAGTGCTGCCGAGAGTAGTAAAAACTGGACGAAAGACTACGGATTCATTGGGGATGACGCCAGTCTTGACGAAGTTGGTAACCTCGTTGGTGAGCGAATGCTTGGCTGGTGTTACTCTGGGTGGTCGCTCCACTTCTCGTTCACGTTCGACTTCATGTATCACCTCTCGCTCTTGTTCTTCGTCCATTCCTCCGTCATGAAGTGAAGTGACGCCAAGGCTGATGCAGCGCTCATGAATCTCGGGTACGGTGAACGTGGTGCAACGCGAGGCGTTGTGTGGCGCATAGAGCTCTATGAGCGATTTGACCTCGGGTTGAAGCCACCGAGTTGACAATTGCTCTGGTGTAAGCTCGTTGGCGCAAAATTTGGACCAAGCATTGTAACGCGCTCGGTGATCCATCCCCTGTTGTGCCCAATGGGACGCCTGCTGTTGAATATCGTCGCATGTCTCGCGTATAGTCCAATGTAGGATGTCCATGATGTCAATCACGTCCAGAGGTTCTTTGCTGGCCACAGACCGGATACGCCGATCAATTTCGAGAGGGGCGAAGAACATGACAGAATGTCCACGTCCGAGCTTCCGCATCCGCATACAACCTACGAGCGACGAGCGGTTTGATTCATGGATTAGAGTAGCGTAAACTATACGTACCTTGAGCCAAACGATCCTTGGTCACCTTGGGACCTAGAGTGACAGCGGCACGAAATCCAATTGGGAACTTGATATCGGTCCCCCGTGTATGAGCGTCATCGAGGTATATGATGCATTGATCCAACTGCTGGGCGAACGGCGAGGATAACAAAAGCTGCCTACTGCCGTCTCGCATGAGGACAGTCAATTCGTCGTCATCGAAATATATGGCTGCAGAGGCATTTGTGCTGACGGCGAGCCATGCTTCAGCCAACTTATGGTTCTGCAAGTCGAGCATTTGGGCGCCGACATCCAACAAGACACGGATCTCGGGCTGTTGAGCCACCAAGACCCCAAGAAATTCGACAGTGGTTCGCCGCTCGCCGTTCTCGTGGGTGGTGCACATGTAGTGGTTATTCTCTGGCTGAAAAAGGTAGGATAGGACCTTCGCATTGGTCCCACGCTGGTGGTTGGGATCGCGCTGTGTGATGTGCAGGGGTAATAGATATCGACCGTCGTTCGTTCCCGAAAACCCTGAAATACAGTTAAACAAGCAATCGGGAACCTCGTCCTCACCCACCAGTCACCAAACGCTCTTTCTTTTCCGCCAAGTCCCAACCCGAACACGCCAATTTCGAAGGAAACTCCTTCGCTTCCTTTGGGAACACAACTCTGGCGAGGAAAAAATCGACCGTGGCATGATTGCGAGAGAACAAAGGAACGAGATATGTCGTCCATTGCTCCGACGACTTGAGGTTAATACCTACGTAGTTCCGAAGCGAACTCGGTATAGAAGGGCAGTCGCGGATCCAAGAGTCGTATTCCAGAGAAGGGTCGTCTTCCTTCAGCAATAGCTCGAACGAGACCTTCAATTGTTCCTCAGTCAGGCCCCCATAGTAGTAAGAGAGGCATGTGAGGACAATTGCGACATCCGGGTGTCCAAACTCGGCCTTTAACGCTGGTACGTCCTTTGCGCGATACGGAACTGCAAGCATCGTCCGCTGTGGAGCAAGTCCGTAATTTACGCGCCATCGCTGATCCCGAAAAGCAAATAGAAGGATGTCAGTGGCCAACAGACCACGGAGCAGCAATAGGCCCCCCCAGAGTGTACTCCGTTGAGCATATTCTTCCACGGACTTGGAAGTCTGTAGAGACACATCCTTATCTGTAAGAAAGCTGAAGATGTCACATCTGAGCTGAGAATTAAGCTGCTGAAAGTTAAAGTTTGGGAGGAGGCCATCGACCGCATCGCGTGCTATGTGGGATATCAGAGCTCCGGCAGCATCGGGCTGTAAGATCCGAATGTGAGGGAAGGAACCGGGTGGACCATTCTCGTATTCGATTCCTTCTTTGAAAGTGGTTCGAAGAGATATCGCATGCTTCCTGATGGCAACAAGAACCTGTTGAGTTGTGGTCCAACGTTCAGGGAAGCCTTCCACATGCTGCTGACAGCCGATAGTGTATACCAATTGATAGCGAACATGAAGAATCTCGTCGCTTTCGTCCAGGACATCTCGCGCAAACGAATGCAGCCATCTCTGCAGTTCCAACAGCGGTGAAGCCACTTGCTTGTCCTTGTCCAAGGAGAGCTGTTTCTCCACAGTCACCAACTTGAGTGACAACACATGGTCTGGCTGGACTACCATAACGCCACGTCTCCGCACACATTCCAACATGAGTGACTGCAGAGCAGCTACCTGCTCCGGACCAAGTGGAACTGATCGCGCAAATGGAAGGTAATAAATTTGACGATTGGTAAGCCCACTGAGTCGATCGACGAGGATCTGGAACATCTGGTTGGTCAAGGCTTTTGGGACGACAACCCGAACCAGTTGATCGCCATCGGCAAGTTTCGTGACAGAAATGGGGACAATGACAGACGACTTCCCTTCGCCCATGTTGAGCTGCATTGCCGTGTTGTCTCCAGAACGTGGCGATACCATCTCGTTGGCGACATCGACCTGAACACGACGGATGAAAAAGTTGCCCTGTAACTGAGCATACGAGGAGGTTACTGGATGCCGCGGACAAACACATTCGCCACACAGAAAAACGCACCTGGATCAAAATCCAGTCTGGCTGGGCTTCAGGGTCCCATCCATCACATCCCCCGTTATCCAATTCCTTATAAAACTCCTCATAGTGACCATGTAAGGCGAGCCGAAGCAACCTTCGAGCACGCTGGAGCTCGAGCAAGAGTAGTGCTAGCCGAATCAGACATTTCTTCCATGGCCTGGAGAGTTTAATTGGTGACGTCGAAGCGATGCATCGAAAGAGCGTATCGGTTGTAATGCGAGGCCACTGGCCGGACCGCTCGAGGGCTTGATCACTCTTACTACTTGGGCCAAGAATGTCCTTGATGTGCGCCACATCGTCTGCAAAGCCATCTCTGCAAAGTGTGTAATAATCTATCAAGAGCTCGATTTCCTCGCCAGCAGGTTCCTCCATGACAACCTGTGATGCCGGAGCATGAGACGCTTCATCACAAAAATGTCTTGCGCTCGACTCAAGGTCAGATGCATATTGTTGTTGGAATGTGTCTTTTGAATTCCCCTGAATAGTGGTGATCAGTCGTTGAAGGTCATGAAGCCCTGACGAAGACGAGGTCGGCTCCGCTGCAACGAAATGGGGTAGTTGGTCACGGTCTTGTACTGGTGGTGGTGGTCGGGTGAAGATGAGCTGGTCCAACGTCACTGATGGTGGTGTATGGAACCGAACGTTAAGAGCTTGATCGAAGCTGTATCTTGGCAATGTGGCTGGTGGAGCCGGAGATCCAGCACTGAGTTCACGGAGGATGCTTTGAACACCAGTGAGATGTTTTTGGAGCTGTGTATTTCGAGAACAGCTTTGAAAGAGATTGGCGATTCTGGAGTTCAAGCGCGCACGATCGTACTCATCGGAAAGTAAGACTGTGGGAGGGATGTCAGATGGCCACGCCTCAACTACTTGATTGGTCACATTGTCAGCGTCGGTTTGCAATCGGGCGTTGTATGATTTGCGCTGACGCTTCGCCAGGGCCCGGGATGTTTCGCCTGGTCTAGCGGGGATGGAGCTTTCAGGGCTGAGATAAAAGTCGTGTGCACAGGCAACGACCAACTGCGACACCACCGGCCGTGTGGGTCGATATCCGTCTGAGATGTGGAAATTGGAGTGAGCGGGGGGGTCCTCCTTACGGAACGTTGGGTGTAATGCAAAGGCTAGGAGAGTTGGAACCATGCTGCTCAGATCCTGCGAGCGGTAAGCCATGCTCGACAACGAGAACAAGAGCTTGAATCGATCTTGGGCTTCCCTGATCTCTCGAAGAGCGTTGTATGCCTTGATCCATATTGCCGGGAAACGAGGATTCAGCCACGAGCTGTGATACGTGAATGACAAATCCGTACTAGTTGTCAAAGTACCTTTCCACGACTGGATAAGGTCCACCAGGTCCACCACGGTGATTGCAGCTGCGTCGACTGACCATTGGAAAATTGAAGTGGCTGCCATGAATGCCCGGTGCTCAGCTGACTTTGGTGATATGAGATCACGAGAATGATACGCTGCGTCACGGTCCTCTCGAGAGGGTTGCTCAGAAATCTCGCCTGGCAGAAGGTGGCGAGCACGGAGTGAACTACGCATGAATAAATGGTCGTCGTGCGTTGGGAACTTCTTGAGACCGCCAGTCTCCCAACTATCATGAAAAAGTTGTGCTCTTTCCACATGCTCCTTGATGTCCTTGGCAGCGAGGTAGAGATGGTGGTCTTGGGAGCGGATGGGAAGGTCTAGCCAACGAACAACTTGCAAGTTCCTGTAACGCGAGTGAAAATAACGTGCTGGGCATAGGGAGGCGATGGACCGAATGAGTTCCACATCACGAGCACTAAGTTTGATGATCGAATGGCAAGAAGCTGACCGCAGTAGGCATAACGCCTCCTCTGTACCTGATTTACCTGTTAGCGGATCGGTGCTGCATCCACTACTGGTCAAGGCATGTAGGTAGGCACGGTACAGCTTGTTTGTCAAGCTGACATTCCCCGTCAAGCAATTCAGCTCAGTGTCGATTCTATACGTTTGGTATGTGACCCGCTGAAGGGCAGGACCACGGGTATCGACCTCGACACGAACATGGTGATCCTCCTGCTGGAATGAAGTCTCACCCTCAGGAATGAGGACACATCGTGGTACAAGCTCGCCAGAGTTGACATTATCCCTAAGTTTGAGTTTTGGCCTGAGTACAAGCCGATTGACCAAACCAAATAAGGTCCCTATCGACTGGTTCTCATCGTAAACCATGTCCCGGATATTGCGAGATTGGAGGTCCCCGTCCTCGTTGACATAAAAGGATAGGCCATAGCGGGGTAGGGAAACGGCCAGTTGCAACGACGATGATGGGAGGTCGGGGTCAATCGGCGATGCAGTAACGAGGAGATTCTGTGGGGAATCGAGCGGGTTCAAGAGTCTTGACACCATAGCCCAAGATGGACTGCGAACGTCAACGAGAGTCTCGTGGCCTTTGTGCATGCAGTATTGCCCAGGTGTACAATCCACACTCCAATTTTCCAACGAACTCTCCCAGGCCTTGTCGAGAGGGCGAAAGTCCATGACGGACGTCGAGAGGTTGAGCCAATGAACGTGACCTTTGAGCAAAACCGCCGGGAAGTCGTTCTCAAGCTTCTCTCGAGGAATGAGCTGGATGATTTCCGATCGACCCGCGGTGGTTCGTTTCGCTCGTACCACAAGGTCCATGTCTTGGAGAGAAAAATACACCTGAGCTCGACTTAAGATCTCAACACTATAAGCTGCACTTCAAGTGGACTCACCTGGTGGCCGGAGATCATACCGCGCGTCGAGTAATCCATTCCTGGGAGGTCGCTCGGTATGACATCAAGTACTTGCTGCAGAGGCAGAGACACTCAGCAACTCGTGTCATGTCGAGCATCGTGACACCTACCTCGCCAAAGATAAGACTATATAGCGGGTGCTGCACGATCGCGTTCGGCAATCTACCGAGTGGTTTTCCATCCACCAACAGCGTCCCATCAAGCAAGTTGAAATGGACTGTTTGCGAGCATTGGCTCGTTGTTGACGCCGTCGCACATAATAAATAGCGCGAACCTGGATGCGGAAGGGGGTTCCATTCCGACCCAGGGCGGTAGTCTGGCCAGACTCTACTGATCGCAAGGTCGATGCCACAGTCGCTCAAGTCGGCCCGCACAATGTCATTTAAGACATTCTCAAGAGCCAGAGAGAGGCGGCGGTCTCGGTCAAGGAGTAGTCGCGAATATGAGGAGAGAGCGGAGACTTTGGTGGGCGTGTTGTCATGGATGAGTATTGCGCAGGAAAGACAGACTTCAATGTCCTCGGCAGAGTTGAGAAGCTTTTTGACTATAACCGGGTCAACATCGAACGTACTGCGGCAAATAGCGGCGGTATCCCGCAAAAGACCACATAGCTCTTCGTCCCCTGGCGTTCTCGTGAGTTTATCTGATTGCTCCCGAACCCATGAAAATGTCTTCGTGCGCACAGCACGAAGAAGCTGGACAGCTCTCTCCGAAACGGCACCATCAGGTCTGGCTGCAAGTATTCGACTGAGCAATAAAGAAGCTGTGTTCATCGTCACCCCTTCTAACCAGTTTGCCTCGACGTCCGTAACAAGGCTTTCCAGCTCGTCCACCATTGCATGGCCAAAGTCATCCTGTTGGAGCTCTTCGTGCCACTTCAACTTCGTACTTGAGAGTGGACCAACTTGCATGATTGCCTGAGCCACTAATGAGTGAACTTCAGGGGCTCGAAAGGTAAGTGATCGGTCCCGAAGCTCTCGTAGGATATTGAGCCATTGGAGAAAACTCCCACTACGCAAGTGACCAAATGCCAAAAATTCGTGTATGGAGAGATCCTTCGGGCACTCGGCTTGGCCTGCTAGGACCTCATTCGAGGAGTGGATGGTGCCGTCAACGTACTGCTGAAGACTGGAATATGGACCTTCTCGGAGCTCGTACGTGCAGTATCGCTTGATATCTGGTTCGCCGAAAGCGTTTTCGACAGGAATGCCATGCCAGGTATCAAAGCCGAAAAAAGTGAGACTATTACAAACACGAATCTGGTCTTCCGTCGCTGGAATGGTGATTGCTTTATGTTCTATTGGTCGCGAAGTCGAGGCCAAAGTTATACGCGATCTTGGATGCTGCATGGAATAACGTTGTAAATTAGGATAATTACGAAGGAGATATGGTCGTTTTCCACGTGGGCGCTGGGGACGAAGACCGATTAGAAGTCGGAAGGTGGCACAGCGCCACATGCTAAAAGTTATAGGAGGTGCAAGTTCAAACACAACAATTGCTGCACGGAGATCATTGTCCGGGAGAGGCCATTCGTATACTCCCAACTCCGTTGAATTGAGTTTACACTTGAGGTCGCACTTCCGGCAACTTGACGAATGGTGTCTAGTTCCGTTGGCGGTGGTATACGTGTGATGGATTCCATCCGCTTCGAGCTTCATCTTCGCGTGCTGCTTGTTTGCTTTTTTAAGCACCTTGGTTTTCTTGTCGAATTCGTTCGATGCATCTTCTTCAATCCGACTTCTGAGGTCTTGGAGCGACGATGACTGGTTGTAGTAGCAAACCGCGAAAGTATCTTCAGAGATGGTCGAAGAAAAGACAGATGATTCGGAATGTGATAGAGAGTGGCGACGAGAAAGGTACTGATGAGCTTGTCGAAGTCGACAGATACTAGAAGCCCTCCGAAGCAAAAGCTTTTCAAGTAGAGCGCACGGAATCTCTGGATTGTGGTTTTCTAACATAGGAATCTCAAAAACAGCCAGCTTGTCGAGCGCGATCCAAAGCTCAATCATGGTCAGAAACATGAGCGAGAGACGTTCGGGATTATCCATATATGTCTTCAGCGCAGCCGAAGAGTACTGGTCTGCTAGAATATCCAATTTTACGCATGCTTCGTCAGCGTTTGTGACGCGGTTAATCCAGGCATCAATTCCCTTCTCAACCGCAATTTCGACATCGTAGAGGGCGACGTAAGATTCAGCCCGGAATGCAGCTGTAAAAAAGGCTCCATCTGAAGACAGAAAATCGTCAAGAGATCCTCGAGGACGGTGTTCAGGGTGGAAGGGAACACGAGGGGCAGCATCTTCGTCAAGGAGACATTGCGCGAGATAGTCGCGACTACACTTGAGGGAGAGTCGAACATCGTGACGAAGGTCGAGTTCCGAAAATGCATGCGGTGGAGATGTTCGTTGGGCAGCCTGTACTTGCTCCCATCTGTCATCGAGGAGCTCCCGAACACGGCTACATGTTGCAAGAACTGCTTCTGCAAGCCAACCAGGTGCGAGAGGACCGAGCTTTCTCAACCTCCGACTGATCTTGGTTGACATGAAAAACAGAAGGTCGCTACACAGATCAGCCCGAATCGCTTCCTCAGTGAGTCTGGAAAGGAGAAAGATAATAAAAATTTTGTAAGAGTCGCGACCCTGTGGAGACGGTTCCAGGGTTGTCTGAACGGCAACTCTGATGACAAGCCAGAGCGACGAGCGACGCCAAGGGAGCTGCGATTTACTCGAGACGACCACGTCGTCGCCGATACGTTTGGTGATGCGCACGATACTGGTAGCGGGGCGACCAACCCCTCGCAAGATGCCGGTAAGCAATTCTGTAATGTACCGTGGATCGGTGGTGTCTCGACGTTCGATAGCAGTTTCTTCCGTCCGAAGGGCCCCCGTGTCTATATCCAGCATGTCTTCGTTCATGCAAACAAGAAAGGTGGCAAATTGGGATCGGAAGACTGCATCACCAAAGACGGTGTTGGGGACCTCGATGACCGGGCCGGGGTACGAGCACACAAGCTTTCCCTTGGCCATAATCACAGAATCCGCCTGCGGGGATACCTCAAAGGCCGCATACACGGTAACGTCCTTCTGTTTCTTAAACAGAACACCGGCGTTTTGTGCACGAATGAAGAACGCGAGGACGTCTATGCATCATTCGGATCATCAGCGACCACGGGACGCGGAACAGACATGGACGCGCACCTCCGCGCTGCATGCTGCCGAATTGAGAAAGGACTCGATTCCTGTCGAGCTTTGCAGACTGGACAGTGGCACTGAGGTTCTCTAGCATCTTCACGATGGCGTGCCACTCGGGTTGACCAGCGTCGGTGACGACGTGCGCATATGCGTGGGCAGCATCGAGTACCGCTTCCAATAGGGCTTGGTCATTGGGGAGAGTGTGATCGTCCGTGCCAGGGAGGCGCAACGGACAAAAGACGTGAGTGATGATGTACTCGAGAGCGAGATTGGCTTCCATTTGGTGCGTTCAGTGGACTTGTGAGTGGTGGAGAAGAAAAAGAGGGCGGGGGGCGCCAGAAGATCCGACGCGTGCTACCCGACGACACGTTCAGAGTCTAATTAGAACGCCCCGTTTTCAATTCTTTGTACTTTGCACACATCTGTTTGCTTTATTCTTGTCAACGGGTATGCTGACGACCTTGTTGGTAATATCTTGCTATCATGCTTAACTTGGACGACTCTTTGTTCGACGCAAAGACTCACTGCAAGGTCACCAACGAGCATGTCGCAC
>JBBPTC010000052.1:0-10763 GCA_038093955.1 Boletus albobrunnescens
GGGGGGGGGGGGGGGGGGGGGGGGGGGGGGGGGGGGGGGGGGGGGGGGGGGGGGGGGTGTGGGGGGGGGGGGGGGGGGGGGGGGGGGGGGGGGGGGGGGGGGGGGGGGGGGGGCCACATGCAGTGGCACAGGACCTCGGTTGGTATCAAGGCACTTGAATGGGTTCTGTCACTGCCCGCTCACCTTTTACACTGGAGATGACCGATCGTGGATTTTCAAGTACAAGCGTGACAAGTAATAGGACGAGTAATGGATACATTTCTTATCCTTGGCAATGGATCCAAGGCATCAATGATCCAACTAGCGTGGATAGCGTTCTAAGCGATGGAAGTGTAAAATCAACCAACTCTGGTCGCCCACTGCGGACCATCAGCCGTTTGTATGCCCGCGAATATACCCCAACGCGCGGCCGCCGACCATTGGTTGAATCAGGAAATGGCGCGCGTCCCCTGAAAGATGCAGCAACACTTTGCTCGGAAAACCGAAGCTTCTTGCATGGTGAATGGACCCCGCCGACCATCGCATCAACAATGTCGTCGTCGTCGTCCCGCCTCCGTTTCAGGATGCCCTTGGGTGCTCTCGAATATTGCAACATCGCCTGCTGCCTCGACTCCTGTATCCTCCGGTACTCCTCTGGCTTTAGGCTTCTCGGACGCTCTGGGACGTCAATCGCGCTAGGAAATGTGGCTGCAGTGCTCGGATTACTTGAAAACGACGAAATGCACGTGTTCTTGAGATGCTTGTGGCGAATGTAGTCACGACGCATCGATGTACCCTCAATATGTCTCGCAGAGAGCGGAATCAAGTCATCCTCGCATCTGCGGCACGGGCTACCAAGCGCAGACGACTGTCTCGGCTGACGCCTCTTGAGGTGACGTGCGTGAGTGCGGCATAACCGGGGGTGGTTCTCGTCCACGGGTCTAGGTGGTGTATGTAGTAGAGACGTAGCTTCCTGGTAGTGATTATTACGCGTCTGGGAGCGACTGGCGGGTGAAGAACACGGAGACTCGGGTCTCGGTGTAGAGAGGGAGGTAGAGCCGGAGCATATTATCTCTTCCAGTTCCCAGAGGAGGGCCTGAACCTGGTTTGCGACCTGTTCGGATGACTGACCAGGTACGACGACACGCATCGGACTATCATCCGAGGCAGTGATCCAATCTTCCTGGAAATCCTGAGCGTTTACTGGGGGGTCTAGTTCATACTCTTCCGGATCCTCTTCGTACTGCGGAATCGGACCAACGCGCTCCCCTTTGGCACGGCGTTTCCATAGCTCCGATATTTTTTTGTTCCTTCGGATCCGACGCAGGTAATCGTCAACCTTGTCCCCTTCCTTCTTCCGCGCTCCCAAGTAGTCCAGTTTGTACTTGACTTTGCGCATCTCCAATCTGAACTCCTCTGGCTCTGCTCTCTCGATGCCAACGGATGGGTGTTCCCTGATCGCCCTGCTCATCCCAAAATCGATGATCATGACCTTGCCGTCGGCACCGATGAGCATGTGTCGTAGCTCAGGGTCACCGTGAAGCACGCCTTGCGCATGGATTCTTTCAAATGCGGCTATCACCCTCTCCTTCAATGCGTGGGGCATGCTCGGAGAGGACTCTATCCAGAACGAAGAGTGGGGCATTTCCATAGTGATGCTCACTGTTTCGGGCATTACATGAACACCAATGATGTAGGGAACCACGTCCCCTTGGAGGGGTCGAAGGTATTGTTCCGACTTGTATAAGGCAAGCTGGAGAAAGAAGGGTCGGCCAAGGATTCGGCATGGAGCGAGATGTCCTACCTCTGAGTAGAAGCCATACCACTCCTTTTGTTTGCTCGTCTTCCATCTGGGTCGCATGTCAGCATGTGTGGGGTGGAGACGCTCGGAACACCCACTTTCTACAGATGTACTTGGTTTCTTTGCCACCGACAGTCCCGCTGTCAATAGAGGCAGAGCATTGAGCGCCCTCTTTGAGTGAATGAGCATCACGTGCGTAAACATAAAGAGGGATGCCTACTGCGCAGGGACAAGAGTTGCTTTGGGTCGTCGAATGGGAGTCCATGCGTCCATGCCCAACGGCCATGGGGTTGGTAAATGGGTTGGTCAAGCTGATCTGGCTGAGACCTCGCTGACGCATAAGGAAGTGTAGACGACGACTCGGCGGGCAGCATTGGGGTCCAGCTGATTGCGGCACGACACCTTTCGACTTGGTCAGGACGAGGCTGGGCGCGGTGCGGCGGAGGGGCCACTGTGGGTGGATCATACGGTGCAGTGAGAACCCGGAAGAACTCGGAGGTGGTGTCGAGACGTGTTGGAACGTGAAAGTCGTCTGGGAGGATGGAGCGGCTAGGGCCAGGGTCTGGATGGATAGCTGATGACATTGGTGGTGTTGGGCAAGTACGAGAGATCCAGGATCATCGTCGTCCTTATACCTGGTCCATGTCAAAGCGTCTCCTCTTGGTCCATCCTCAACACTTGCCTTTTCTGGACAATGGCCAACTCGTCTCGCTGACGACCGCCCTTGTCTTGTTCAAAGAGACTGAAATTACACACATATTCTATACAGTCTACATGTCCGATAGTACAATTGAAAAAAATAGCACATTCTTGCTGTGATTCGTGACGATCGTCTAGGTAAATGTCCACCCACCAGGCATGCTCAGCTCGCGACCAGTGATCACGCATCGCTCTGCGTTCTTCAGGGTGGCTCGCTTCGCTTCCTGCGCGTGAGATATATCAAAAAACAATCGAGGCAGTGAATGAAACCGCCGCGGTGCGGGAAACGGTCCAGAGGGGAATGGCAAAGCGAGGGCTCGGGGCACTGAATGCGGTTCTGACACCAAGTCTGCACTATCGAATGGCATCGCCGTACGCAGTCCGTTTGGATACTCGCTCGCCCCATACGGGGATCCACCGACAGTGTGCATGTCACAGTCTTGAACGCCACATAGCCATCCTCCATCGCAGCGACGGAGATCGAGCCAGCTCCCCACAAGTTCATACTCTTCCACGGACATTTCATTGGGGGTATTGTCGATAACACAAGATGCACTGGCGCGTCGCTCTGCGAGCCAGGCCGCCAGCGTCGTCGAGTCGGAGGACACAAACGACGCGAGAGAATCGTGAGGGCCACTGCTGTGTGGCTTGGCGAGGGTCGATCGGATAGCATCAAAGGCCAAGTTGGGCTGGACTGCGGTAGTGATGTCGGCATCATCGTAGGCACATAGCATGTCTTGGCTGATGCACAGCGTCCTCAACGGCAACCTGGATTTCCCGAGGCGAGAAACGACGGTCCTGACACCCTTCTTGATGGCATTCTTGAAGCTCTTCCAGGAACTCGAAAGCCTCTCTTTTCTTGACCCGTTATGGGCTTGTGAGAATGTAGATGATGCCCAAGGTTCCGGCGCGACAGCACCAGAGCGGATACACGGAGAGGGACAGATAGGTGATGGCGGGAGTGATGTCAGCGGGAGAATACGTCGTCTGATAGGGGATGACCAAGGGACGTAAGGACTATTAGGATGATGAAAGGCTGGGATCCACTGGGGACCCTCGAACACCTTGTTATTCTTTGTTTCGCATGCGACTGCGCGACGTGAGGGGGATGAGACATGGAAAAGAACGGATGCAGGGAGAGAGGCGGTTGAACGGCGAGGGGGTGGATCTGCAGGCGATGTAAAGGACTGGGAAGATAGGTTGAGAAAGGAGGGCAACTGGAGAGTGGAAGCGGAGGGAAGCGGGGGAAGTGGACGGAAGGAAGGTGCGTCGGATGAACAAGGAACATGTGAAGAAGAGACATCGATTGGAGGGAGAATATTGGCCTCGCCCGCGGTGGAAAAAGAGTGTAAGAGCATGGAACTCGTCGGATGATGAGGGCAGGGGGCCTAAGGAAAGGTGAACAGGCGAGGGGGAGGATGCGGTCGAATTACATACAAGATTATTGGAAGCGGTCTTGTCAGCGAGGGGGGTACGAGCTTCGCGGTGCAGTTTTTGCTTCTTGAGCTTCCTGGCGGGGATCCTGTGCGTGTCATGGTGGAGGGGGTGATTAGGGATTAGCGTATGTACTTTTGGGGGCGCAGTGATCTTCAAGATCATGGTGTCGAGGCCAGCAAGACGATCTGTAGATAGGTGAAACATTGGATGGGACAAACGAGCGTAGGTTTACAAGAAAGAAAGAAAAAGAGCGTGGGGGGGGGGAGGAGGAGAGAGACGCCTCTCCTCGTCGTTGTTGGTCGTACGTACAAACGTGCACGTGTGAACAAAGAACACAAGACAAGACGAGACATCCATGAGCACCCGCGACCCCCTCATCGAACCCGACGACGTTGAGAGTGCCCATAGACAACCTCCTCTCGCCACGACTCAGAGCGACGCAGAGTCTGGCAAGTATGCGCTCTCTCCTTGCCCTCTTCCCCGACTGAGCTCGTCATAGGTATTGCTGGCATATTCAAGCAGGTACACAACATCTTCTCCTGTTGGTCGTCCTCACCCCACTCTAGTCTGCACACCCAGCCGCTCTGTTCTGCTTGTATTTCTTCCGTGTCGCGGCCATCGCAGTTTACATCCTCTGTGGACTCTTCACCAACGATTATGTACTCTCTGTGCGTACTACATCTTCCAAGCCACTTCCAACGCATCTCATGCGTCGTCCCTTGGTTTAGACGGTTGTCGTAGTCGTGTTGCTCGCGATGGATTTCTGGAATTGTAGGGTATGCACCGTTTTTGCTCTAACGTATGCTGCTCACCGACCAACGAGCCCCCAAGAACGTCGCCGGCCGCACCCTAGTCGGATTGCGGTTCTGGAATCAAGTGCGCCATCGTGCACCCACAGTACGTTGACTAACGAATGTCTCCAGGTCGACGAAGACGGGGAAAGTTACTGGGTATTCGAGAGTAGAGACGTGAGTGGCCGCACCATCCTTGCCTCCCTGTCTAATCCATACTTAGCCCGCTCGGCCAGCAAACCCTGTAGACTCCAGGTGGGTGCTGCCGTTGACCGCCACATCTACTGATGTCGAAGGAACTCGGTGTGCAGAATGTTCTGGGTAGGTCCCGTTGACAGCTATTAAGCGATAGCCGGAAATACATGATTGTCTTGTCAGACTGCCCTTTACATTTTCCCGGCCTTTTGGCTGCTCTTGCTTGTCATATCCATCATCCGATTCAGTCTTGCGTAAGTGATCATGCATGCTTGCCTTTCCCATCCCATCACTGCTCACCATTGGTAGTTTTGTACCAATCGTCATCCTTGCATTGGTGTTCAACGTCACCAATGCCGTGGGCTTCACATACGCGTGAGTCCGATCATATGTGCTCCCGTGTCCTACCTCACAGCGAATGCCATCTACAGTGACAGGGATGCAAAGCAACGATGGGCAAATGAAGTTGCAAGCTCAGGCTGGACCATGGGAATGAGTGGCGTTGGTGGACGACTCTTAACCGGTGCCGTCAAGAGCAGCGTTGGTAAGCTCTTTGGATAGTTAAGTTTGTGTTAGAAAAACAAACAGCAATGCGAATACTTTGTGCCCATGCACAACCAACACAGAATGTGGCGACAAAAGCGTAGCAGTAATGTTACAGGAGGCAAGTTCGAGTTAGAAGAGAGCAGATCAGTCCAACCACAGCATGGAGCAGGAGCATGCGAAGACACTTGCATAATACGAAAGTAATGGGCATAAGCAGAGGCGCAACTCCCGCGATGTAACACGCCGTGTTGACAAGACGCGCACCTACGGCTGGAGCCAGTTACTCCAGCCCAACCCAACCTCGTGCATCAACGCGTGAGTAGGCTGTGGTGGGTGCCACCGAGGTGGCTAGCCCAATAAATGATCGAGTGCGACCATGAGAGCGCGAGGTTGCCACACGCGGCGTAGTTTGAGACGGAAACGGATAAGTATTCTTATCCACATTGGACGTGAGGGTCATGGTGGCGGGTGTACGCGTGGCAGTCGTTGGTGCGACTGTCGGAGAAGGTGGGAAAACGAACAACGTCTGTGAGGGTAGTGCAGAGACGGGATGTTTTGAAGGTGGAGTATCGGTGGGAAACGCGATACTACTAGGTTCACCTTGGAGTTTGAGTGACGGCGGCGGCTGCTTCCGTGACGACAAGTGTTTGCGACGCCGGGGCGACGGCTTATTATCCTGCACAGCAACCGGAGTGCTTGGGGAAGGGGGAACAGGGGGGAGTGTTCCCAGAGGGAGGGGTCGCCGTCTGCCCTTGCCTGGAACAATCTTGGAATTGGGGTTGGCCGGGACCCGCGCCACGTTGAAGGAGAGCTTGGTGGGAGGTGCGGAAAGTGGTGCGCATGAACGAACTACGTGAGAATGAGTCGCCCGAGCATTGCTCTCGCTAGGGGAACCAGGGGATTCACTAGACAAGGACGGGCTTCGGCGTGGTTCTAGAACATCATCAAAAGGACCTCCAATACCCAAAAGTTCTGATTCTTCATCTGCTTCGACGAGGTCCTCACTCAGTACGCTGCCAGTGGTGCGAATACTGGCGATGGATCCAGTACGCTTTCGACCGTATCTACACCTCCAGGTAGGACCCATGCCCATTCCTGCGTTGAGGGAAGAAGTGGATGGTTTGCGTGCAATAAGACGCTCCTCCATGGCACGATCGAGAGCTCTAGCCTCTTGTTGCGCGGCATTAGATTCTGCTTCTTCTTGAGCGAATGCATTCCGGCGCCGACCCCACTCCTTGTCCTCTTCACTGGCAGATGAGGCATGATCCGATGGAGCAGGAGAAGTATGGCCGCCATGAAGGGCCTTTTCATAATCGAGCAATTGGTAAATAAGGCTATGAAATGGAGAGAAATGAAACCCAACAAGGAAATGAAAACGGTGAGTGTGTGCTTACGACATGTTGGGACCCACATGTCTACTCTTGTCTTTGACAAAGGAGTATGCGGCCTGCATACCCCTGAGCTCCCAGACGTCTGGAGGGACGTTGGGCGAGCGAGTTGCGGCAGCACGCATGACGATGGCGATCATCAAGGTTGCGGAGCGAGATACACCACATTGACAGCTGAGGTAAGAGTGAGAAAGGTGGGTAGTCTAGGGGTGAGTACGTACTGGATGAGGACGCCCTGGTTGCGCTGGAGGGCAGCGTCGACGAAGGCCATGGCAGCAGGAAACCCATGTGTGACGAGATCGCGCTGGCCATGTGACCAGTTGAGCTTGAGATAATGCATGGCGGGACGACCGGAAGGGGGGTGAGGAGGGTAGTAGGTGGATGTGGATGCGGAGAGCCTGGAGTGTGATATGGGGGTTGGGGCAGACGCAAAGGGGCGAGAGGGCTGTGGGATGGCGGAATCGAAGGGAGAGGGGACTTCTTTAGCGACGTTGAGGATAGCAGATATGCCACGGTCGCGGATGGACTGCCAGTCGCGGGCATTATCCTCTGAGCCAAGCCAGATGTGAGGGAGGATCTGGATGGGACCGGTAGCATAGGGGATGGAGGGGGAAACATCCTCGTCTTGTCTGTGTATCGCGGTATTTGGGAGAGAGAGAACGGAGGGACGGCGAGGACGGGATGGTAAGTTTATGGATAGATTTTTCATATTTCGGACTGGACGTTGGGGAGGAGGAGAAGGAGGAGGAGGAGGAGGAGGAGGAGGAGGAGGAGGAGAGGGGGATGGAGAGGGAGTGGACGAGCGAGCGAAGTGGGCTATATGGACGACGCGAAGGGCTGTGGACATGCGTTTGAGTGTGACCTGTCGCGTATCTCCTCCTTCCATGTCCATCAACACCCAGTTCATTGCCCTCGCCCTCGCCCTCGCCAGCAGCGTGTTCATATACCTCAAGTTTGCTTCCAGTTCGTATTTTCTTCTCCCTCACTTCTCCCCTCCTCACCTTCACCCTCCAGAACGCGCACCAGTCCTCAACCCAAAAGAATTCCAGCAATTCCCCCTCGATCAGAAAATCATCGTCTCTCCCAACACCGCCATGTCTGTCTCCTGCCCTAGTATTCTCCGTCTGCTTATCCCTTTTTTTTTTTTTTTTTTTTTTGGTTCAGCTACCGCTTTGCGTTGCCCCGTCCCGACGACGTCCTTGGTCTCCCTATTGGCCAGCACATCTCCATCTCTGCCGAGATAAATGGCAAGGAAATCACCCGCAGTTATACCCCCACAAGCAGTGACGATGACCTCGGCTACTTTGACCTCTTGATCAAGGTGCTTTCTCTCTCTCTCCCTTTCTTGCATCCACTCGAACTCTCTCCTCAGTCCTATGAAAAGGGCAACATATCCCGCCATGTCTCCCTGCTCAAAATAGGCGACAAGGTCAAGGTCCGTGGTCCCAAGGGCTTCTTCAAGTACTCCCCTACCCTCTCCCGTCACATTGGCATGATCGCGGGCGGCACTGGCATAACGCCCATGCTCCAGATTATCAGAGCTGCACTCAAGAATCCTGCCGACAAGACGAGACTTTCTCTCATTTACGCCAACGTAACTTTGGATGATATTCTCCTCAAAAAGGAGCTCGACGACCTCGCCCTCAAATACCCCCATCGCTTCTCCGTTTACTTCGTCCTCAACAGCCCCCCAGAGAGCTGGTCGGGTGGTATCGGCTTCGTCTCCAGGGAACAAATCGAAAAATACATGCCCCACTCGAGCAGCGATATCAAAATTCTCCTATGTGGTACGTACACCTGTCTTGTTCACCCCACCACTGTCATGGACATTGTCACTAGGCCCACCGCCAATGATGACAGCGATGAAGTACGTGTGCATGCAACGTATACCCCTCAGTTCTCTCACTGCATTTCCCGCTCCAGGAAGCATCTTGCCGAGCTCAACTATTCCGCCCCCCGTGCGGTCAGCAAACTCGAGGACCAGGCACGTCCTTGATCCCTGCCGCGCTTCCAACTGACCGGCGGTCCACAGGTCTTCGTGTTCTAACCGCACGTGTTCCAAGCCAGACGAGTTTCAAAGTTGGTTGCATACCCATCCCATAGATGATCTAGACGTAGAGTACACCTGACAAAACGAATCTCTTGACGTTTCAATGCGACCACATTCTTTACCTTCAAACACAATATCAATGTCGAAAGCACTCTTGTTTACCTCCTTGCGCTCGCCCGCATTGCTGGGTGGCAACAAACAGGGTGGCATTCCAGCATTAGAAATCAAGCTTCACCGATAACTTTATGCCTACTGGGCCGCATGGAACTCCAGAAAAGGTTAGAAGGGGTGTACGCACAAGGGTTATCAAGATTCGCATAAATAGCAAAAGGCAGCTATGATTTGACTGTTGTCTGGGGAGACGCGTTTAGTTGTGTCCTGGACTCCTCGAGCAGCTCGACGCGACAATCGTTCAAGCTAGACCGAACATAATAACGAATTGACACAATCCAACAAGAAAGTAAAAGAAAGCCTTACATCCTGCGGATCTCGTCCGCAGCTCGCAGTCCAAGTGTAAACTCGCCCTCCGTGGGTTCCCCGGCTGAGGTACGAGCAAGCTGTATGGCAGAGTCGTAATAATGCAAGGGGGTCAATCCTTCATCATCCTCGGGTAAAAGAGGGAGGATGAATCGGAAATGATGCATCATGCGACAATGAGGTTTCAAAGGAGGGAGGTTGGGTATGACGAGGTGTGCTCGGGCATCTGCACGTCAGTCAGAAAGCCGACTCGCGGTGACGAGGTATCCACCCAGACCGATATCAGCAATGGTATCGAGCAAGCTGCGTCGAAAGCGGGTGCCGCCGTGCTCCGTGCCGGGTTTACCCCAACCGAAATGGGTCGTGTCCCGTGGTTGACACTCGTAAGAGATCAAGCAGGAGCGAGCAAACTCTTGGGAAATATACTCGTGAACCGGCTGCATGGAATATGAGGTGACAATATGTAGACCAGCGACATGGACCCACCTTTGGAAGATCGTGTTGGGTGATTCCACCGTGTGCATTCGATATCCGCTGCAGTCTCCTCCGGACAGCGATACGACGCTTTGTACAAAACGCGATGCTGAGAAGAAGCTGTCGAGCGACTCGTCAGGGATCAGCACCATCGAGCGAAGCACGGACGCTGACCACCAAGCAGTATGTCGCGCCTATAGTGACGGTGTCCCAGTTGTTCTTCCAGCCACGAGGTGCAGTTCGAACTGCTTGCTGGAGGAGCGCAAAGCAAGAAATGGCGAGAAAACAGGCTACGATGAGGGTTATCAGAGCATAACAGGCCTTTGAGATCCAGAAGAGCACTCTTGAATATGAGTGGTACATTGGTTAGTGTATTGAGTGAGTTCCATCTCCGTTCCAATATGTCTCTTCATGCACCACCATATTATATTCTCGTCTCCCTCCAGCCACATTCGGTCAACCAGAGCAATACGCTTGTTCATGCCGACATAGAATATCGCTACGCTGACGACTCTCCTTTGTCGCTACTTCCCCGCTTTCCCGACGAACATGTGCTGGTGTTCAACTATGATACTGCCAGCCCAGCGAAACCAACCATCAGCAGCTCTTCCAGTCAACTCGCTTTATCTGGCGTCAAGGTTTTGCCCGCACCAGGGGCACGAGTAGCCGAAGATGCCAGTAAAAACGACAATATGTATATCTTAGAAGTGACAACCACTTCCGACGATCAGTATGCCCACAATCCGTAGTACTTAGGTTCTTGCTCAGTTTCTCGAAAGGACTAGTAGCAGCGTGGAGTCATCCCAAATCTTTTTGCAGAATCCCAAATCCGTTGTCACTCGTTTCAAACAAAGGTACGTATAAGGGCTCACTTCATCTGTCCTGGCTCATCGATGTGCAGGAATGCCGACCTTCGCCGCATACTC
>JBBPTC010000052.1:30344-54948 GCA_038093955.1 Boletus albobrunnescens
ACGGGGTAGATAGACGAGAGAAAGAGATTGCCAAACGATCATCGCGTTCGCGACCGTAGTCGATGGTGGAGAGAATGGTATAGCTATGCCTATAAATAACGGCAAGGATGTCGAGGAGGATGCGCTCCGTACGCGCGCTCTTCGGGGAAGCCCAAGGTTTACCATAGAGTTGAAACTCGCACAGCTTCTGGGTGGTGTCCTCGCGGCAAGCGGCGTTGAGGTAGAAGTGGTCAAAGAGGCGGCGTAGGTCTGCGATGACCTCGAGCGAGAAAGAGTAAAGCCTGATGAGGCTTGAACCGGAAATGGCTAGTAGGGAGAAATCTGAAGTGGTTCGCTGGTCACGAATGAACTCTTTCCTGGGAACGAAGCCTGAATCTGCCAAGCTTGAGACTGGTTGCATGTGAGCGATAGTCGGCCAGGATGGGGTGTGAATGGTAAAGGCGAGACGGCCAGGGCGAATATCCCCACCGACAGCCTGAGCGGGATGGGAAACGTCAGGTAAACGGGTGGCCAAGACTGAATCAAAAGCGGAAAGAGGGAGAATGAACTTACGAGAAAACGTGCAAGACACGCCAATCGGTGTGTCAAGGTGAACTTACGCACCTGAGCTAAGTAAAGCAACTGGTTAGCGGCCAGGTAAGGTGATGGCGGGAGAAAGATGGTTCTGGGTGCTGCGTAGAGTGTCCGACGGTGGGGAGTGCGAGGAAGTCAGTCGCTCCAAAGCTTCGGGGGAGGTAGGCTGGCTTTGACTCTCTGACTCGCCCGCGAACCAATTCAGGGTGACATCACAAACCAGAAACGCGTGTCGGTGGCAGTGCATGTCCAGTTCGGATCACCGCAATACAGCACAGTGGGAGTCTGACCTTGTCCGTCGACTCCCTCTGTAGTACTCTGCCATCTAAACTAGATTTTTCGACATGGCGAACCTCGCAAAGTTGAACATTTTGATGTGTAGGTAGTCGGCGTCAATCCATCACCATTCCTGACTGACGTCTTCAGGCGGAACGGTGCGTCTGCAGTCTGCACGCCCGTAAACCCCTCGGTCACTGATCGGCAACGATGGGATGCAGGGTGAGTACACCACAGGATGGACAGGTCAAGGTGCCTCCAAATCCGACAAGAAGGTGAGCGACTCTCCATGATCGCACCGTGTCGCTGACCTATTGGCCGCATCTCTAGATCGGCGTTAGTCCAGCCATCCTGTAGCTTTTTACTTATGTTGTGAGACATTCCAGGTGGTTGGCCTCACGTTGTTCGATCTTCGGAGGCTTGGAAAGGTAAGCAGGAATTGATCAACCCATGCACCAAATGGCCCACATAATCGCGGCACAAGATCGATAAACTTGCAATGGCCGGCGTCAACGGGTCCAAGTTTCCTTTCATCCGGAAGCATCTGCAGGAGAACATCAGTAACGTCTACAAGGACATGGACACATCGTGAGGGTCAGTGCTGACACAGATGCGTCCCTGACACTTGCCATTGTCGCAGATTCGACGAATTCCCAAAGGAAGGAAAGCTGGACCCCGAAGCGTGTCAGGAGTCCCCTTCATGTGATCATGTCATGGCCTTTACATCTCTATTCCAGATAAGCAGGCGATCGATGGGATGTCTCCTGGTGACGCTGTGGTGATCTTTACTCCAGACAGTTGGTTTTTGTTTGCAGCTACATTGAGACCTGACCATGACATAATCTCACACTGGCAGATACTCATCACCCCATCAGTCTGTATGCAATTGAACGTGGTATTCATGTCCTCGTTACCAAACCAGCAACTCAGCTTCTTTCTCACCACAATGAGCTCACCGCAGCCGCTCGGAAGCACGATGTTCTATGCTTCGTCGAGCACCACAAACGTTTCGATCCCGTTTACAGCGATGCCAAAGTGAGGGCACAAACGCTTGGAGAATTCAACTTCTTCAGTGCATGGATGAGCCAACCAAAAAGTCAGCTGGAGACGTTTAAGGCATGGGCTGGTAAAGACTCGGATATCAGGTCAATAGGTATTATTTGGGCGAATCACTGTCAACATTCTCAATCTACTCTCCTTGCAGTTACTACCTTTCTTCACATCACATCGATATTTGCTGTTGGATCTTACAGGACAAGGCCGTACCGACCCGCGTCGTCGCAAGTGCTGCTACCGGTATAGCTACGAGCGAACCCTACAGCTGCGTACCACAGACAGAAGACACCATAACACTTCTCGTTGATTGGCAATCCATCACCAGTCAGAAACACAAAGGGACCGCGGTATACACTGCATCTTGGACTGCGCCTCTGAAAGCTGGTATTCACTCGGCTCAACATTGGTACTACATGGGAGAAAAGGTGGGTATGATAATGCTCCGTAAGCTCCAATATATCTATGTCATACATTTCAGGGGGATATCAACGTCGATCAGGCTCACCGCGGTTATGATGTTACTGTGGACGAGACGGGGAAGGCCTGGTATAACCCATTCTAGTATGTCGCACTCGGACTTGTCCAGTGGGCTTACTGAGGCGAATATGGACAGTATGAAGTACTCTCCTTCTGAAACCGGTCACTTTGACGGGCAACGAGGATACGGGTACATATCCATCGAGAAGTTTGTCGACGCCGCACGTGAAGTGAACGCCGGGCTGACGAGACCAAGTGACTATGATGCAAGCGGACATCCCACTATTGCAAACACTGTGCTCACGACAGCGATTCTCAACGCCGGACGCATTAGCCTAGATGAAAAGAGGCCTGTGGGTATCAGGGAAAGTGAAGGTGTATGGATTTTAGAATAGAAGTCCTTGTTACTCGGACACGCAATATTGTTTATGGGCGACAAAAAATTTACAGGACTTGTTACTCGCAAAATAATATTTGGAAGCACAAGCCACAGTACGATCACTTGAGCACGAACAGGGGTGGTATATACACTTACCTTGTAGTCGAAGCCGACATACACCTAGCACTGACGCCGAGTCGATTTCGTTACCGATGATTGTACTGGTCATCCGGTATGTTCCTCGAAGCTCTGGCGCTGTGTATTGTCATGGACACAACACATTCATTCGGCTCAGGAAACGGTCCCGAACAATGACCGAATTAAATTTGCCACGAGACACACAAAACCCTGTAGTAAGCCCTTGAGATTGCAGGTACGGTATTGTAAGAACATTGTTCAATTGGGTAGGAGATGCGGGGGATGCTGCAACATTGACGAGATGGAATGCGTGACAAGTGCGCGGAAAGCTAAATTAAAGTAGGCACACGGAAAGTTGAACGGTTGGTCAAGGGCTGAGGACAAACCGATGCAAGAAACCACACGTGACGAGCCAAACAATCGACGAGTAAATTGTGAACAGGGTGATAAAGTGAACAATAATATAGAACGAATGCGGTTGACAGTGAATGGGGGAAGCTGTCGACCTCGTCACGTGGGGGATATTGCGAGTGATTTTAAAGGGAAGCGACGGATGATGCATGCATAGAGTAACAGGGATCGGAATGAGCGGGAATGATTGCACATTGTTTGGCAGAGTCGACACTACGTGAAAGCGACTGTTCGCAGGAAGGCGAGGGAAGCTGCGGACAGAAAAGTCTTGTGCATTATGTGGTTTGGCACAACTAGACGCGTTGGCTTGATCATCGTTCTCCTGGAGATAGCTTGTCGATGAACGTGGTGGATGAAGACGCGAGGGTGGATTATTGCAAAGGAAAGGTTATGCATGGATGATGGGTGGTAGAAACAGTGCACAAGTAGCTGAGCGTGTAGGTGGTATTACATTTTGCGACTTATGAAGAACGGGGCGCTATGCGACTGCGGCCACTCGCGGTGAGCCATTGAGGTTGTGGAGTGCGGGACGACTATAAGCGACAAACTCGTGGGGAAGGTAGTGCTCTGGGGGCGCTTCGATACGTTGTTTGTTGACGGAGAGCTCGAACGTGTTAGGAAGGTTCTCCTTGTCATCTTCAGACAAGAACGAACATGAAAACGGATCCGAGGAGAACGATGAAGGGCTCGTAGGTGTCAGAGGGAAGTCATCTGAGATGTCAGATATAGTTGTGGTAGCACTCATTGGTGTACTTGTGCCGGACAGTAATGCGGGACGCTTTGGTGTCATGGGGAAAGGAATAATCTGCTGCCGACCATAACGACCGCCCTGAAGATAGTACTGAACAACGAACGTTGCGGCCTTTGAGTAAAAGGCATAGGAGTATTTCTTCACCAGCGTCTCGGAGAGATCATTGACACGCTTGGCAAGGCGATTATCCAAGAGCTCGACAATTTCCTGACATTCCTCTGTTTCTTCAAAAAGCCGCCGAGGCTTGCCACAAAGGAATCGTGCGAGTGTCAAAGCGCCCAACGCTATCGATGAAGGTGGATATTTGATGAATTCACGATAAAAAAGTGTGATCTCCATGAGGAAGCGTGCAACGTGCTGGACCTTCTCTTCCTCAGCGAATGGATCGCAGCACATTAGACGAAGCCAAGCCTCTGCCGTCGGGTGACCAAGAGTCCATTGGATCGTCGCAAGTACATGACCCTCCATTTGGATGAACGCTGATTCATCGTAAGTTTCCCGACAAATCTGCGCGAGCTCTTGAACCGTAGGTACACGATCCTTGGCATCTTCAAATTTGGCGGCGATCCATAATGCTGCACATCCGACGAGCTGATAGTGCTTGATATACACGATGCGGCGAGACACGTAGCGATCGACTATATTGAGGGTGAGATAGAGAGTTTCCGGGCGAAGGCGAAACGCAAAGTGAATCTCGACAAGAAAGTCAACCAGACAAGGTCGCATATGCCACCGTATTTCAGGTTGTTGATCCATGGATTGCGCAGATGACATGGTGTACCTCTGTGTTACGGCAAAGATCAATACTTAAGCATCGGTGAATCCGGGCAGACCTCACCTCCATTTCATGCATGTAGTACCGGATATCATCGCGGTACTCTTCTTCCAGAAGGACTCCTTGTCGCCGGATAGCAACAATTTGCGCGTCACGTTGACGCTGTTGAAGCAGAGCAGTCTTTGCAGAGTAAGGGGATTTACGACCCGGAGCAAGGGGACCACTTGGAGTCTTGTGAATTTTGAAGATGCCTGTGGGAGATGGACGCTTCTTCGGGTATGCGACTTTTCGAGAGCCCCGATAGGAAGAGATCGAAGTGTCTTTCATGTCTGGGTCAATGGAATAGATGTATGTCGGCCAGGAAGGGTGATTAACCAACAAGAAGCTGGGTTAACGTTGCGCAAGGACAGCAAGGACATTAGTATGAGTCGGAATAAGAATAGAAGACAGAATCATGGATACGTAAAGTGCCTGGATGTGGCACGGTGGGACGTCCCGATCGACTGGTAGGGCACGAGCCACAGAAAAAAAATGCTCACCACCCTCAATGAACAAGTCACTGGAGGTGGTTAGAATATGGTATCCAACGTGATGGTGAATTCGACGGACGCCCGATAACCCATGTATCGGAATGTCAACCGACAAATGCGGTGTAGTACTCACCGAGGACAAGACGGTAATCATGCAACGACGACGAGCGCACTTTTATGAACGACGTCGGGAGTGGGAGGTTGCGGTACGCGGGTTCGAGTGTGGCGTACACGAAAACTATATGAAAAATGAATCGTGGTCAGCGTGGAGGGTCGTGAGTACAAGGAGGGGATATGGAAGCGAAAGACAAATGAGGTTCGACGTTGCGAGCAACGACGAGGAGCGACAAGTCTTCTGAAACGAAGACTTGACAAGGGAGAGAAGGAAGGGACTACTTGAAATGAATATAAGAGCACAGCAACTCAACGATACTACTCGCTGGCTGGCATTTATAAAAAAGGAAATAAAAGAAAAATAAAAATAAAACATTAATCGAATGGTTTCACAGACATGTCTATAAAAGGGAAAATCGTCAAAAAGAAGGGCCGAAAACGGAAGCAACCGTTCTGTCCGCAACATGACAACAGCGAACCAGCTCATCCGAGACAAGCCCTCCGCGAGTCTGAGACGGTTATCTCCACAACCTGTGGCCGCCCTCGCGGCATTTCACGTTGATACGGTCCAGTGGCGACGGGCATGATGCCGGCAAATCTCACAGCCAGCCCCCGACGGGTGGGAACCCATGGGGGTCCACACTAACACGTGGTGACAGCGCCTTGCATGAGCGGGTTTCCCACGACCCCACGTTTTACGATGTCGAGAAGTAAAATGACGTATTTCCACATCACTGCCAACTTACGCTGTAGCTTGGGTGCACTTGGTGCCTGCCAGCCATGAGCGGATGAGTCAAGTGAACGTTCGACAGACAGTCACTGTGTGTGCTCACGGTGGTCCTGAAAATTGATCCTGTACGCTAGGTCACCGTCACAATCATCCACGTATCCAGACGGTTTTGAACTCACCTTTGAGAGGCGACCACCAGATTTCAAGACACCTTGTTATGCGATTAGTCAAGAAATTAAAGAAAATGCAATGCTAGTAGGGATGAAGTGAAGCGAAGGACGGTATAAAGGAGAGACTGGCGAGTGGGAGGGTCCTGGAGCGGAGTGGAGTGGATGCAACGCAACGCAACGACTACAAGGAAAATCGTCTCGAAATGAATCGAGCGGTGGATTATTACGAGGAACAAGTGCACTGGCAGCGACTTTGTACTCGTAAATATAGTTGGCGTTGGGGCGGAAAAGCAGATGGAGGTTGGGTTGGCTATAGGATCCAAGTCAAGGTTTTACCTGCCGCGTACCCGCTTATCCATTTGTCCTTTGAAGCGGGCATGCGGCACGTATTACTTACTTCGTCCTCGGTGATATTTCGAGGCTTTCATTCTGATTTGGCAGGGCAACTCCACGTTGTCTGCCTGCAGGCGTAGGTTGCTTATCTTCTTTATGTAAGTTTTTTTCACCAGGGTCCCAAACCACTTCTCAGAAACAAATGCACGTTGCGAGCGTGCAGCATGGTCACTGACCAGAGCCCAAGTAAAGTGTATAACCTTGCCTGCGTACTCAAGCTCGCTGCATTAAAAGTGTCGGTGCACGTCTGTGTGGACTCCGTGTCAGGTTCCGTAAGCTGGGCTCCCACGGAATACTTCCCATCACTTCTTATCAGGGCACTCATCGTATATAGCTTCACACATCGTTCATCGAGCGGTACAGCCTGCGTCCCTATCGGATTCCCAAACTATGATCTAATATCTGTTGTGTATTTACTTAACTGATTATCCTGTGACAGTTCATCTCTATGCGGCGCCACGCCCTTGCTGGGAACCGAGCAAAAGCACAAGTACTGCCGATCGGGACAACACTACTGAGTAGCCTGCCAAACCCACTGGCAACTCATCTGGCCGGGTGATTGGGCAGCGAGTTCATGGCATTCCGGAGGTTCAAGAGCGCCCCACGTTTTGCTGGTTGCTACGGAAGAATAGAAGTCTTCCTTCATGGTGAATTCTCAGCGAACTTGAAACCCATCAATGTGGCCCTCCAATTGCCGCCGCGTCACAGCCTGCACCTTATTCTTGTTTCTGGTTGCGTGCAGTTGACACCCTGCGCGTAGCGAGCGAATATTACCGCAAGTAAATCACTGGAACTTATGCAAGTGTATGTGGTACCAAGGATTTGATATGCGCTGCTATCGTGCCCCAAGTTCATAATTCATAATGAAACGATGAGAAGGATAGAACGAACGGTATGAAACTATGTATCAATAAGGAATGCAGGCGGGGTCCACAGAGAGGGCGTTGTAGACGAACAAGGAAAACGAAGTCAGATAGTTACCAGGCGAAGTAGTATTAGCGTATAGCTCAGTCCCTGCGTGCTCCTCCGTTCATAAGCAAAGCCATCAGGTCATGAGCCGGCTGGTTGCCAGCCCCACCACCAAAGCCTTGCTGCTGGAGGTGTAGGGGAAGTATATGTGGTGGGATTTGCTGCTGGGGTTGTTGTTGCCTCAAAGCGATATGGGGTGGCTGAACCTGGCCTTGTTGCCCAAATCCTCCACCTGGCCCGCGAACCCCCGCGTGCATGCCGTTTACACCGGGGAGACCCAACATCTGTGCTTGATTGGATCCGAGATTATTAGGGTGAACAAGTCCTTGTAACGTGTTTGGACCCAGCGTCCCTTGTAGCTGGTGTGCACCTGGGTGAGGAGCGCGAATCTGAGGCCCGCCACTGAAACCTAGTGATGGTTGTTGGAAGTTGTTAAAAGGTGGTTGTGGCCCATTCCCGTGCGCTGTCCCATGAAGGGCGCCATTCGTCATCCCAACTGATGGATTGACAAACTGGTTAGGTTCATGGGGGGGTCGTCCGCCAAGATTAGCGAGGCCAGGTGGTAAACGCTGCACTGAGGCCAGGTGGTTGGGAGATGGAGCACCGCGGAATTGAGCTGCCTGCAACGAAATAGGAACATTTCGCCCTATGTTGCCGTGTTGCATATGGATCGAGGGTACTGGTCCTTGATACACCTGGGTTGTGCCACGTTGCCCATTGCTAAATTGTATGGGCTCATCAGGAAAGTCAGAGAAGATTGCGCTGCTCTGTCGACTGCGAGATGGTGGGACAGACCGGAGACCAGGCACCATCCCATCCGGAACAAACGCTCTATCGTCGTAGAGAGTGTCTACCCGACCAGGGCCGAGCAGATGTGGATGGCCTTGAGCGTTTTGCAAGGCATGGAGATTGTTCGACGGCGAGCCATAGCCCATGTCTAGGCTGGGTAATTCCGGAGCAACCCCATGTCTTTGAGCCTGTTTGGGGTATGAAAGCTCGCTTTCGAAAACTGTATGAATGCCTACCGCGGAGTTATTCAACATTGCGAAGATGTCTTCCATTGCTCTGGCTTCAGCGTTATGGGGAGGATGCAAGCCTGGAAGGTCTGTTTTCTGAGGGATAGGTTGCGGCGGCCCCGATGTACCTATGGGACCCTTTGCGAAGGAAGTAGGTTGTTGACTGTCTCTACTCTTGCCATCAAAGAACTTTGCGAATCGACTGCCTTTCGCGGCAGCAATACCCGGGCCGACAGGTTCAAATGACTGGACGACGTGGCTATTCGAAAATCCCCCTCCAAGACCTGGCTCAACGGGCAATACGTGGTCTGGAAAACTGGTGCGATCACCACTCAGGGCCAGAGACCCGCGATGGATTGCTTCAGATACAGGTGTATTTGGGAGGGCAGAGGCATCTCTGTGTTCGTCGAACGGGGAAAATCCATTATTGGGTCGCAGAGTATCGGCCATGGAAGTGAAGTGTGAGGAAGGCTCAATTGACTGACTGACCCCGGCGCCAACAACTACACCGACGCCAACATTGCCATTCTTCTGGACGAATAACGCTGGACTTTGGGAGGAGGCAGAACGCAGAGACGAAGCAACTGCATGTGGTGGATTCCGAGACCCCAGCGCAAGAAGTCGAGATCCACCAGAAGGATGGGATTGAGAAGCTTGGCTGACGGGAGTCGCCGTGTCAGGCTTCGAGGTTGCTGACGGGTCAGATGAGAGCGTAGTCGAGAATAATCGCGAACTCTGTAGCGTCAATTTATCGGTGATTTCGGTTTCTTGACCACTGGAAGCCAATGACATAGTGGTTTGTTGGGAAGGGGTGGACGTAATTGGCGTCGCATCAGTAGCCACACTAACAACAGGAACTTCATACTGTCCGACAGGTGATGATGTACCTTCGCTCGGCGACAAAGCAGGTGTGTGTGTCAAATTTGTGCCGACCTCCAGAGATACACGAACTGCTACCATGATAAACGTGCATGAATTCACTGAAGATTTGCAGCGCACCTTGTGAACCATCATCATGAAGACCAGCAACGGCACTCTCCGTGGGAGGGTGAATTGGAAGGGGGGGCACAGGGGAATCTGATTTCTTCTTTTCCTCTTCTCTTTTCATCATCAAACGGAAGAGCTGGATCTCGTCGAGCTGAATTTCTGGAGCTTGACCAGTGGAGGAGGTCTGGATTTGCGAGGTCGCAAGATCGGTAACCACCGGTGAGGCGGATTTCTGCTGCATTTCCTTCCTAAACGCCTGGATGCCATCCAGTTCTCCAGAAAGGTGACTGCCAATACTGCCATTGCTGGGGATGTAAGTATCCATCCAAGCAGGCTCCTTCTCGCGGTCGCGGTCTTTGCGGTCGTCACGGTCTTTACCATCTTCGCCGGGTTTCCTATCCTTGCCATTCAATCTCTTTCCCCGACTGTCCCGATCATCCCCAGCGGTCCAGCGTCTGTCGGAACGGTCACCTGCATCCCATGTAGGTCGGTCACGGCGATCGCGTAATTCTCGTTCCCGCTCACGAATTTCTCTTTCGCGTCTAGCAGCCATGCGTTCATCTCTCTTCCCATCATCTCTCCATCTCCTGGGGTCTTCGACCTCGGAGTCCCGTTCAAAATCCCTGTCGCGGTCGTCTCTGTCTCGCCGGAAACTATATCCATCCTCACGGTCTATTCGTCGATCCTCTTTATCGCGTCTTGAAGGGGAACCTTCGCGACGGGACCGGGAGGAATCTCGTACTCTGGAACGTGGTCGTTCGCGATCGTCACGGTCCCTGCGACCATTCTCTGGTCCTGGTCAAAAAAAAGTAAGCGTCTGATCGTTGAGAGCTTCACTGCAGTGCGTACTGTCTCTACCTGTTCTGGATTGATCCGCGCCTGCCAACGAAAACAGTCACTCGTATGACATGCAACAAACATTTGACAAAACACACCTCTTCTCCAATCTTCATTGGATTCCCCATCTTTCTTCTTTTGAGCATCCCGCGAGTCACTTGCACGTGATGAAACTGCTTGGTGTCCCTGGGCAGTAACTCGTGAAGAAGGGTTAGCAAGATGAGGGGCTAACTCCCTGTCCTTGGCTCGAAATTGTGGCAGGGAGGACAAGGCACGGCGATCACGGTCATACTTGTCGGACAACTGGAATGATGGGATTTAACAGCGTGAAGGGCTCGGATTAGGATTGCACTTGCATTGCGCAGACGCTCTTGACCTTCTTTGACTCTTTCACGGTCTTGCTCTTTTTCAGCATCTCTGTCGCGGTCGCGGTCCGCAGCACGAATCGACTGATGCTTGAAATTTCCCATCTGAGAGGGCTGGGTAATGGTGGCGCCACGGAACGATTGTCTTGCAAAACCTTGAGGGTGGTGTTAGAGAATACGGGCACCGCGAAAGGAAATATGTACCAGGATCATCCGTGTCTCGGCGAAACCTGAGTATGCAATGTCAAAGGAGAAACTGTGAGGGAGACCCGACCACGAACCGTCGGTCTCGTGTATTACCAACGGGGAGGGGGATTTCAGAGTCTTTTTTGGAACTGGACTGGTCATTTTCGGTTCTGGAGATGGAGATGAGTGAGTTGGTGGGCGAGGGTGTGATTGGAGTACAAACCCGAACCAATCTTTTAGGGCTGGCATGCCGTACGGGAGTTGTACCAATGGGGACTTATGAAGAAAGAGGAGCTGTGGGCGAGAATACATGATGAATGGGTGCGAGTCTAGCTTGGTTTGAGGAACGGGGGAAGGGCTGCTGTGCTGGATAGCGAGATTGGTGAGGCCGTCGGCCAGTGCGAGGACGGGGGAAGAATGTTGGGGAGGGACATTATCAGAAGCGGACATGGTGGACCTGGAGCAAGGAAGAGACGGCGGCGGTTGCGAGCAAAACAAGCCACCACGGTGGAGCCACAAATATTACTAGCTCTGGTCCCGGTCATGCTCTCCCTCAGACACTTTATACTCCAACAACGCATCCTCCGCCTCTACCGCTCTGCTATCAGGGCTTCACGGTGTACGTGGGCTTTTGCACGCTAGAGCCACCTCTTACAGCACAGCACCACAGGTATACCCGACCCACGCACACGGGCAGAGACACTCGGCTGGTTTCGCGCAGAGATCGAACGCAACAAGCACCTCACAGATCTCGTGAGCACGTTGGCTTCCCCCGGTGCACGTCTCAAACAGCCCCAGGTTGCAATAGAGTCCCAGCTCAGTGTTGCCAACCATGAAATTCGCTCGCTCTTTCCCAGTATCAGATATTAATCTGAAAGCCCGCCGAATGCATGCAAGTATGTTCGAATAATGCGCGATCGAGATACACTTGAATTCATCTTTTATACCGACCGGGAGAGCTGTGCAGCGGTCAGCTAGCTATCTAACACGCGCATTAGGCTTGGTTGCGAAGGACTGCGCGAAAATCAGCTATCATGACCACCAACACACATATACTACCAACATACTTAGAATAACAGAGTCGCCACTGTCGACAATCAGATTATTGCGTGACTCTAGAAAAGACACATACCGCAGGAACATTTTGCTGATAAACCGGTCCTTGTTGACCGGTTTCTTGTTCTTGCCCTTTGGTATTTCGGTCCACATCTACAGACATGATCAACAAAATGGTCTGAGGTGAGATCACAAGCGATCTTGCCTCTTTGACGTTCTCGAGCACCTAGCCAGATCATAGGTCAGACCAGGTAGAGGCGAAACAGAGCGTAACCAACCATGTTACTGTGTCGGTCAAAGGCCTTGACGCGTGCAAGCAACTTCTTGTTATTCCGGAGAGAGATGAGGACTTGGGCATGGTTGCGAACGGCTTGCTGTAAAACTGACAAGGGGCCCTGGCTGATCTCGTGCTCCTCCAGCTGGCGTAGCTGGGCCTCGTCTAGCTCAGATTTAGGGACGTGAACGTACTGACTGATATGCGAGCATTGAGCACAACGCTCCGAGCATCTGATTACCACTCACCTCATGCTCGAACTACGATGGTAGATTTAGCGCAGGAGACGTGTTGACGCCGTACAAACAAAGCCATCTCTCCTCACAACCTTAGTAGGTGCGGGCACACATGGGCCGTTTAAAACAAAAGGGCAAGGCTGGCGCAGCCAAGGCCTACATGACCCGGTCAGCTGCGGTCAAGAAGTTACAGTGTTCCTTGGCCGATTTTCGGCGGTTGTGCATCCTCAAAGGTATTCGTCTTACTAGTGTCTCGTCTACGGTCGTAACGCAGCTCAGGGATATTTCCGCGCGAGCCCCGAAGCAGAAAGAAAGCTAACAAAGGGTCGACGGCCCCGACTTCCTTTTATTACACAAAGGACATTGCGTATCTTGCTCACGAGCCGGTGTTGAGCAAGCTGAGAGATCACAAGGCGTTCGCAAAAAAAATTTCTAGAGCCCTTGGCCGTGGAGAATGGAGCGTTGCGAAGAACTTGGAAGACTCCAAACCAACCTACCGGTTGGATCATATTATAAAGGAAAGGTATGCCAACTTGTTCTGCCATCTTAGCACGGGGGACCCATATATCACCAGATATCCCAGCTTCATTGACGCCGTACGTGACATCGATGATGCACTTTGCATGATATTCCTCTTTGCTTCGCTACCTTCTAATGATCGTGTGTCACCGTCGTTGATCACCAATTGTTCACGCCTGGCTGCCGAATGGCAGCTCTACGTCATGCATTCGCGTTCCCTCAGGAAGGTCTTCCTCTCCATCAAAGGTATATATTACCAGGCAGAAATTATGGACCAGGATGTCACCTGGCTCGTACCATACCAGTTTACGCAGAACGTAAAGTTTTTGCTCTGCTTTGTCAGGGGTACTAAGAACACTATTTGCAGATGCCATCAGACGTCGATGTCCGAGTAATGTTGACATTCCTGGAACTCTATCAAACACTTCTTGGCTTCGTCTTTTTCAAGCTCTACACGGACGCAGAGCTTGTATACCCACCTCCCTTGGACGCCACCCGGGACGAGGCTGGTGCCGGGATAGGCGCATTCGGTGTTCATACGGTGAAGAAAGACATTGCATCTGTTTTAACACCCGAGAACATTGGCAAAATGGCTTCGACAAAGGAGGTTCGCCAAGCAATCAAAACCATTACTGCAAAACAACCGTCTATTGATGAAGATGTTGACACTGACTCCTGGAATTTCACTACCAAATCCAGCGAGGTTGACGAAGAGTTCGTCGTCCACGCTTCTAGTGGCGAGGACGCGATAGCATCACTGCCCACACTACAGTCACTATCAGAGGCACGCAACCCCGCTCCTACGTCATTATTTTCCCCATATACATTCTTCCTGTCGCGCGAAACATCCCGACCCGTTTTCGAATTCTTGATAAAGTCGTTTGGTGGCCGAGTTGGTTGGCCAAAATCGTCTGGAAGTGGATCGCCCATCACAGAATCAGATGATTCGATCACCCATGTCATTATCGATCGACCCGTGGTCAAGGAGGCCAGCGAGTCGGCAGAGGAGAAAGAACGACGGCGAAAACGGAAATATGTTCAGCCGCAGTGGGTTGTAGATTGCATCAATGCAGGAAAGATTCTTGTCGAGGATCTCTATGCGCAAGGTACCACGCTTCCTCCTCACTTGTCTCCGTTTGGCGATAGACCAGGAGCCTACGACCCGACCGTGGGTCTGTCCCACTCCTCGGAGGAACTGGCGGAGGAGGCCCCTGATAACGAAGACGCAAAAGATTTGGGGGCGGAAGAGGGTGTTGGCGACGCGGTCGAGACTGTGAACATTCGTGATGCTGACGACGCAGAGTCACTGCGTGCGGCAGAACTGGCGGCTGAGGCGGCGGGAATGGAATACGGCACCTTCGAAAAGGAAGTGCAGAAATTGCAGAGGAAGCGGGCAAAGAAGGAGAAGGCTGTCGATCAGGATGAAGACATGAGTAAGATGCTTCTGAGTAACAAGAAGCGGAAACTCTACGAGCGAATGAAGTATGGAGAGAAGAAACGGGCAGCGGAGGTTCGTCTGGACGAACCGAGTTAACTCATTTTCTAACTCTTTAGTAGCGCAAAACCTTGCAGGAGAGACGGAGAGATATGGATCGAAAACGACTTGGTGGTGGTGTTATAGACTCTTAGCCGAGATGATTGTGTTAACATTGTAGTTGGTGCATATTAGTTAAGCTGCTTTAACGTCCCCCTCACTACCGCTTGAAGTTCAAGAGTGTCTCCCCGCGGTACTCATCGCTCCTTGTGCTCACTGTGCTCGACGTTTCCCCTGCGTTGGGCTAGTGGTACCGGTAGCGAGCACCACCCTCTCAGAGTCTCCCATGGTTGGTATGCTTGGCTTGGGAAATAGGCACCCTTCTTCAGCTCACATACGCCGTGTCGACTCGTCGGGTTCTATCGCGAATCTCAAGCCAGTACCATCTCCCGCAAGGCAGACTCACCCTGTGCCCACCCCTGACAGCACCAGCACTTCCTCCGGCGGTGGTTTCCACTTCTTTTCCATACCACATTGGACACGCCGCATACTCCCCGTATCCGCCTCAGCACGCAAAGGTTTACCCCATGCAGATGGGCACAGTGCGAATCTGACCACTACCTCTCCGCGTAGACTGTTGCCAGAGAAAGATCTTCCCCCAATCCCATCGCCACTGGCCGAGACGAACACCATCAGTCACGAACCGAGCGCCCGTCTAAACGATTCCCGTGTGTCTATCTCTGTCCAGCAAGTGGCCGACACTCCTTCGCAACCCACTTTTCATCTGGATGTCTACCACGATATGCCCACGATGCCCTCTCAGATTAACTCTGTTGCATTTGCATCCTTACCGAACAGCGGTACCGAGAACGTCCTGAGAAAAACGAAAAGCACTTATTCGTTGCGGCCCACGCAACCTTCACCCAGTCTCGAGCAACAACGCGCCAGAGGTGTCTCAATGACACCGATGATCACAATTGCTAAGCAAGTTTCGACTTCGACTTGCACTGCCAATGGAAGCTTTCCTTCCGCCCCGCTGGTACGAAAATCCTCATTCTGGTCACGTAAATTTTCGACACCATCCCCGCAACATCTCACTGTTCCAGCCGACTCTCCGTCCCTTCCAGCGTTAAAGCCCAACCCCCCACTTCGGATCGACTTCACTGCAGCCCCAGATTCGCTTGCGAGATCACATAGCAATTCTAGTGCCGCAAGGCTTTCTAGGCGTCGTTCAGAACGTGCTCATCACCCTTCAACAGCTCGTACCAACATTCCTAGTTTGTCGCATAGCCCAGCCCCACCAGACGGGGCCAATATCAATGTTCGACCATCCACTGCCGATCCGTATTTCTTCTCATCACATCATTCACCTGCGCGACGTCCAGCCACGGCTGATTCTGCAGCCCCTTCACGTTCCCGTTCGCGCTCTTTCTTTACTCTATCACAACAATCCATGGTCATTCCTCCAAACAATGAAAATGAACCGTCCTTTCACAATCCCATATCGCGATCCAAAATTGGACTACCTAATCCCCGGCCTCGTTCCTCAACTAATCCACCACTATTACATCGACTCTCCATTAATTTGTTTGCCTCGTCACCATCCTCTACCGCTAAAAATGGAGGCTCATTTCCCAACGGAGTCGCACCGTCTCTGTCCTCCCGCTCTCCTTGGCCATCCCTTTCCCATACCCCACCCGATATTTTGAAACCCCGAACGAGTGAATCCTCTGAAGCCTTTGTTACCAGATTGGTGTCCCTCGTTCCCAAGGCCGACATAGCTATAGTACTCGCCTCCACGTGAGATTACACTCTGCGGTCTTCGTTCGTTCTAATCACTTTCTGTAGTGGAGACCCTATTTATACTGATTCGCTCAAGCTATTTATCGAGCGCTTTGGATTTCATGGAGAACCTCTTGATGTTGCACTGCGTAGATTGTTGATGGATGTTGGTCTACCACGGGAGACACAGCAAATTGATCGTGTCATTGAGGCATTTGCTAATAGGTATCTTTCGTGTAATCCTGACCTATTCACTTCTGGAGGTGTGCCATCCTTGATTTTTCGATATGCAAATTGACGATGACAACGACGATGTTTCGTTTAGATCATCCATATATCTTGGCGTTTAGCCTGATCATGTTGCACACCGATGCGTTCAACAAGTCAAATAGACGGAAGATGTCTAAAGCAGACTATATTAGGAATACAACCCTTCCAGGCTTGATCCCTGAAGTTCTTGATGTAGGTTGAACGACGTTGCAAGGCCCGCAACGAGTTACTTATGACATTTCCTCAGTGCTTCTACGACAACACTGTCTTTGCACCATTCATCTTTATTGAGGATCCCTTAGACCCCGAAGGGAGCTTTGAGGCAAACTTTACTAGACCCTCTATGTCATCGGGTCTTCCAAGTCCAATTATACAAAGTGGGAATGCATTACTGAGCAGACCCAAGATTGATCCTTACTATCTCATTATGAATGTGAGTGCCAAATATCACTCTCGCTAGCTTGCCTCAGCCATCTTTTTAGAATTTGCTGGATCAGCTCCGTGTTGACGTTGAGTGCCAAATATCACACGAGAACCCATTCCGATGGGATGGCAGCGGTACTTCCTGGAACTATGACGAGATTCTCTTCGCTTTTGCCAAAGGACCCGTGGTACAGATTGGTTCAACGGAGCTACGACCGACGGCTCCATTTTTTGGCTTGAGTGTTGGGGGTGTTGGAAGTCCATCTCTTGACGGTCTTGGCGATGCACCCGAAGCAACACCTGTCCCCGAGACATGGACCATCAAGCTTACGAAGGTTGCTGTGCTCAATCGTAAAGACGATTTGTTAGAAGGCGGAAGAAAACCTTTGAATCGCAAGTGGCGACCATATTGTGTTGCACTTACGAGATCTCAACTTCTTCTTTTCCGTGATCTATCATGGTCATCTATGCTTCTTTCATGGAACAATCCGCCAAAGAAGCTCCCTATACCGTTAACATCGTTCAAAGTTGATGAAATCATTTCTTTGAATGATGCACTGGCAGTTTTCGACCGGTCCTATAGCAAGGTGAACTAGCTCTCTCTCTACAAATTTCTTGGTTGTCCTCACCTGATTTTACCACAGCATGTGAATACTTTTCGCCTCACCACTCGTGATGGACGTCATATTCTCTTTCAAACAACTGAAGAGAAGGAGATGGACGAATGGATATCTCATATCAACTATGCGAGTGCCTTCAAAACCGCAGGCATACGCATGCGGTCACTCGAAATGACAGGCAAAGTTCTCGAACTCACCGGAGCTGCTGCTGCCACGTCGCACCTTCATGACTTGCAAGCTCCATACTTAGGTCAGCCAAGGGTGCTAACATGGGATCACCGTAATCCCTCTGGACCGATGGACGAGTCCCCTGGTGATGGCAGGTTGCACGACGGATACTCTGCAGACACGCATAGTCACAGCGAATTTGCGGATCTATCTGCACCAGAGCTTGAGGGATCGTCCCAATTCAAGGAGACATTTGACACAGTGAAAGCAGAATTGGTCGCTGCACGCATCGGCGCCGGAGCAGTCGTGGATAAAGCATACTCGATTGCCACAGTACCTCCCCGTCTTGCCTCCAGATCCCACATGATACGCACACGGGTGGAAGATCTGGAGAATCGCATTTGCGCCGCCAACGCACAGATCGATTCTAGCATGCACATCGCGAGAAATGTCGCGATTTTGGCACCATTTCAGAAATCCACCCGAGACCGTTTGCAGGATACCATTCAAACAATGTCCAAGAAAATACAGGCAATGCGCTTGGATGTCACCAAGCTCATCTGCTATCGTAACGTCCTTTTAAATGATCTCGCTGTTGAGCGGAGGAATTTCAAGCATGCGACTTCGCTCGCTTTGCAAGCCGCCACCGAGACGTTACAGCAGCGGTACCCCGAATACATATCGCAGCCGTCCTCTACTCGAGAACTTCTACCCAAGAGCTCGCTCCACGAAAATGTGTCATCTGGCTCGCGGTCCCTCGACTCATCTACTCATGATCCATTCCGTTCCGCGTTCGACTTTGGTCCTGATTGGCCATCGTCGGGGAGAGTATTTCCGGCACCCTCGGTTTTGGGCCCATTCCCCGCCATCGATTCACCAATCACACCGGGATATGATAGCTCTCCACCTCCTGACGAAACGTCATATTTATCGTTATCCACCACGAACCAGCCCATTCCAGAAACATTTTTGCATGAGAATATAACCACAGTACTCGATTTTCCGGAGGAACAGGCGGAGGAATGGGACAAAACCAGAGCGGCGAAGCGCGTTTCGCTGGTAAAACTACCATCAGATTTGCACATGTCGGCAATTGTGGACAGATCCTCCAGTCGTGCCGAAGCTAACAACTTGTTGAAAGAGGAACTAATCGCCGTCGGGGTTGCTTATCGGACTTAAACCAGATGCATGTTTCTTCTTATAATGCCACGCTCAAGCTACATCGCAGTTTGCACGGTATGCACACGTCCATTTGACCCTACCTGAGTAAGCTACCCGTGTACCTTACTTCAGTTTACGGAAAGTCATGTGTCATCGCCGGTCGAGAAATATACTCGCGACATGTTGAAGGCTTCAGCATGTTCACATTTACCGCAAGAGTCTGAGACTCGGAGCGCATCGGGAATTAGGCCACTGTAACTGTCGGTTGGCCACCTGCAATGGTTCAACACTACTGAATGGCAGGATCGCTCTTCGCCACCCTGGGATAAGGTGAGTTGCCTCAAGTGCGTGGAACTGGTGACTACGTATACTGCCGGCGTGCAGACTCGAAAACTCACACTCCCAAAGGCACTTTCCCACCTTTGAGCGTTCCTAGGTTACAGGGTCTCCAGGTTTATCGCAATATGATCCGCTTTCGTGAGTCCAAGGACTATATGCGACTTCTGATACGAGCTGCTTTCCTGTCCACTCAAGTACACAAGAGCGGCGAGTGCATCGAGAGATGCCGTATGATTCGACGTACGGTTCAACTGCCACTAGCTCTTTGTCTGCTCGCCGTATATCTCGTCCTGCTCTTCCCCCTTCCCTTCGCCTGACTATTCCTCAAGAAATTGTTGGCTCCTCTAGCCGTCTTGGAGGATCCAGGTTCACTATCAAGGGTTTCGGCCGGGCTTTGCATCAAATCATCTCTCCAAGACCGTCAGGTATGATCGATGGCCTGGAGAGAGTGGGCGAAGCGACGGTGGGCGAGAATGCGGTTCGCATCAGTAGGACCGCAGATTCTATAAACCACAGAACCACAGGCAGTCATGCTTCTCGCCCCTCCGCGTCCACTGTTTCTCAGTCGACTACCTCGCATATTCCCATGCCGTGCTCACCGAGAACATTGATCACGTCTTTCCCTCCACTGAATGTCTTTGACATACCACATCGAAGTCCTACAAATAGCTCACCATTCTCCGCTATCTTACTTTCTGAGGGAGATGAAGAAAGTGAAGACGATCCAGCACTTGCGCTCTGGCATACAGAACAACTCCACCGTGCTAGACTTGCAAAGCTGACCAGGCATCTCGGAGAGGAAATCCCTGCAGAGTTGGTGCTAACCGCTGCATTCTTATCCCACGAGACTTCTCGTTTCCCTGCTCACTCACGTCGCGGTGGCGATCATTACAAACGCAGAAGCTTCGACCCTTTGTCATCCATGCAGGGGTCACATGTCACTAGGTCCGCTGAGGAAATTTTACGGAGAAGTAAATCACTCATGGAGCAAGGTAACACCCATCGGGCATGGTCGGTGACTGGCATTACCCCCAAGATGTCTAGCATGGAGTGTAACACCAGCGGGTCTCGTGATACCGAAACAACGGTGAGATGAGAATTCAAGTTGCTGCCAGTACTGCACGACCTCTTACTTCTTCCATTCAGGCAGAAATGGTACCTATACCTTACCCAGCACCACTTTCGAGTACAACGTCTCCTGAATACTCTACCTCCCTGATGGATAGCGATGTCCTGCACGAAAAGGTATCATATGGCCCTCTGCACTCTTCCCGTCCGCTTGGAAAGAGTTCTAGCACGGCGGCCTCTGTGCCTCTCCCCCACGCTTCACCAAAATCCGGGACGCTTCTCCGGCGACCTGCGACGGCAGACGCGAGCCGGCGCGTAGAGAAGTTGGCGAGCTTTTTTGGCGTTGCTCATGACGACCTTTCGGCCGTTCCCCTGCACCATGGCCAGACCACTCAGAAGGTCCAAAGTTCATCTGTTATCGCGGCAGGAGACCGTGCTACTGGTATGCATGAGCTCGAGGTTGAGGTGAAAGTCAGCAAACCGGCTCGCTTTTGGAACAGTAGGGCGTCGACGAAAAGTATAGACCCGGATGATGTGATGGAACAGCTCAGAACGATGAAAGCGTCGTAGTACCCTTCAATATTAATATTCAGCGCAGTACAAGATATGATTGTACATATTATTATTTTATCCCGATAGTGGCACGTTTAAACCCTAACCCTGTTCGTCCCGAACCTAAACCTAACCCGATCTTTGGGTTTACAAGATCCACCGTACTGCAAGGAATTATGGTGAGTAGGAGCCAAAATCTATCTTAGTGGTAGAGTGGTTTTCTGAAAACTTCAAAACATACATACAGCCAATTTTTCAAGACGAAAGCAGTTTAGCCGTCAAGTTTTTCATACAGAAGGACATCCCTCAAGAAATACAAGCCGAATTATGCGAAACAATTACTGTGGGTGGACCTCTGCAATCGGGTTTGAGAATCGTAAAAATGGATTGACGTGTATCTCAGTCTCTCGGTGGACGTGTAGAAAGCAAGGTACCAAGACAAGGCTACGTTCTGACCCAGCCCGGCACTCCAGAAGAGGAGCGCCTTCGTCTATGCTGGATCAGTCCAGATCGCCCTGAGCGTCATTTCGTGCCCTACACCTACGTTGAGGCTTGTAAGATCGCTGGAATGCTTCTGAAACAGATTTTTGTTGAGGTTGGAGGACCTATCAAGATGCACATACATCCTAGCATCGCGAACGTGAATGCTCGCGCGGCACTCAGCCAGCGTATCATGGTGAGTTGGGTGGCTATAAGTATAGCTATCGTACTCTGGTGGCTTACTGGACTTTCCGGCGGTGATCCAAGCATTCCGGAGGGGATCCCACAGCCTCTGCTCAATCCGCTCGTGTAATCCTTGCAGACCCTAACACGGAAGTTTTCCAGCATCTCATCAAGTCGTATCAAGGCGTCCCAGCCAAGTACGTCGAGTCTTACTTGTGGGTCAAGAAATGTGTAGAGAAAGGTGCACTTATTTATACGCCGCTGGTGTATAAAAACCCAGGGGGCCGGCGTCCAGGGGAAGAGTGGGTTTTGATATACCTTATCGTTCACAGGCAGTACTTATGCACGTTCAGACGAACCCAGTTTACTGAAGAGGATGAAGAACGTCTATGCCAGTGGATAGCAACCAAAATTCCTTACAAGGAAACGGGAGGTAGAACTGGTAACCGTCTGTACCAACAGTTATGCGAGATGGTAAGCCCTAAGGACATGCTTTATGATCCGCTTCTGATCCTCCTTAGGCCGTTGACCCAGAGTATGCGTGGGTGACTCGACATACATGGCAGTCGTGGCGAGAGCGTTACAAGAAGAACTCGGTTCGCTTGGATAACATGATTGCCGCAATCGTGGATCAAAAAAAGCCAGCCCACGGGGAGAAAGGCCAGTATGGTTACGTTCGACAGGCAGAGGAAAAAACTAGGCGTACGAGAAAAAAGCGCACAAAACCAGTGGATGATTCGCTTCATGGGGAGCACGCAGGGGAACAGATAACAGTGAACGGCAGCGCCGATAATACCATGTCGATCATTCTTTTTACTCCCGATCAAATCTCTGGCAAGCCACGGGCCTCGGTGTCCGGGATTCATGGTCGACGAAGCCCTGACGAAGAGGAAATGGCGGACGGTGAAGAGAGCACGGAATGGGGTATTCGAGTTGGCAACCAATCTCCTCCTCCATGGACAAAACGGAAAGCAGATGACGAAGGCAGCAATGAGCCACACGCTCAAAAGAAAACGAGATTGATGTGAGCTTTTTCTCGCGGACTTGAGTACCAGGCTCATGGGCCCTGTAGTGCTTCCAGCCCACATTGCAACACCTTTGCGGCACCAACTACATCCGCACCAGGAGACGAAGAGGCGGCGGCCCCACTTCATTGTATTGATCAAGCGATCCACGACATAGCTAACGAGTTCAGATTCACTGTGCAAGAGGTGAAAGAGTTTTACGACAGGTGTGGCGAAATGGATCGCACTAGGATGCGGTTTCAGAGGATGCGTCAGTTATTGGACAGTGTAGAAGATAGCATTGGTGACGATGCCGGTGGTCTGTAGTCAAGCAGAGTTCTAGGCTACACAGTTCTTACATGTAGTCCTCAAATAAATATAGACACGTCACGTACTGCACGCTATAGCACATCATTCTCTGCAAGTTTAATGTAGTTTGCGGCACGCATGGGTGCGGAGGGGCTGTCAAATGGCTTCTTGCGTCTGGGTATCAGCTAGGTCACGCGCTGTGTTGTGGGAGTGGAAAATTACTCACTTTTCTCCGGCGGCGACAGATGGGAATGAAGCAAAGAGGTCTGGGTGCTTGGGAAGAGGGGATTCACTGCATGTAATCCATTAGTAATATGGAAATGACGACAATGATAACAGACCCAAAATAAGGATGACGCAAGGCTTCTTCAGCAGAGATGCGCTGGGCTGGGTCGTATGTTAAGAATGACATTAAAAGATCGATCCCGGATGTAGTCATGTATTGGAATCGCTGGCGAAACTGATGAGCATGTGGGGCAGGAAGGTTAATGGTCTTGGCGAGGGGAAGGCTGGAGTATTCCGGCCAAGAGGTGCTTGTGGGAGGGCCAAGGAGCTTGAAAATCATGGACAGGAGTTCAATCTCTCCTTGGGCCTGGAAAACAGGCTCTTTCAAGAGCAATTCCGCGAAGATACATCCTACAGACCACATGTCGATGGCAGTGGAATATTTGGTAGCTCCCAGGAGAATTTCTGGGGTACTATTGACGTTTGTAAGAGAAAACAAAAATAGAATGGATGCCACCGTCGACATACCGGTACCACAAGGTCACCACTAATTGTGTTAAACCCCCTACTCCAACGGGATCACCGTATCTTCGTGCGAGACCGAAGTCGGCTACCTTGATCATTCCGCGGTTGTTCATGAGCAAATTGCTAGTCTTCAAATCACGGTGTAGAATCCAATTGGAATGACAATGAGCAACAGCAGATAATAGCTGCAGCATCAGGGTTTTGATCTCCGATTGCAAGAAGGGGGATGGCATCAGGGTCAAGAGGGTTTTGAGGTCATGCTCGATGAAATCCATCACTACGTAGACTCTTGCAGCGTGTTGATCGCAATCTCGGAGGCGACTGAATAGCTGCACTTACTGTGTCAAGGTGTCACCGACAACAACTTCGCGAATGCGAACCACATTTTCATGCTGACAAGCCATGAGAGCGCTGATCTCACGAAGTGCGGTGATTGGGAATCCATGTTTCTCCTCGTCAAGTTTGAGCTTCTTAAGGGCGACAATGTCCCCAGTCTCTTTGTCCCTGGCGCGGAATACAACGCCGTAGGATCCTTCTTCTATTTGGTTCAACCGCTCGTAACAGTATACGGAACGGGACGGCCGGATTGGAGGATGTGCATTCCTGAGGGGTACGAAGGCACTGTGTGTGGTAAGATGACCTTGGCGAGGTCGCTGAGACGAAGACAGGTCCATAGGCATTTGACTGTTGCGGGCACTCCGAGCCGACTTTATGCGACGTTTAAGCGACTGTTGATGCCTCTGGATTTCTTCAGCGTCTGAATCCTCTTCGTCCCATTTAGAGCGTTTCCGTGACGGTGTGGA